>PVIC010010963.1:0-42331 GCA_004025085.1 Thryonomys swinderianus
GGCACTTTAACATGTTTTTAAGGAAATATCTGTGCTTTCCTCCTAATGCCTTATTTTGTAGCTAAGGTATTCGAACTAGAGACAGTGGTATCCAAATGTGATAGTTTCCTTCCTCAAAAGATGGTAGAAGATACACTGGATAGATAGGTCACTCCTGGTTTGTGGTGTTTTAAGACAGCTCAGAAAATAGCTCAGGTTTATTGTTTGCAGAGTTAAGTTGATCCACTTTAATGGCTCAGATTGCAAACCATTTCTAAACCACAGCCTGAAATAACCAAAAATTCGTGTGTTTATGTTACTGGAGAGAGTTAGAGAACAGAAATGGTTCCTTGGGACAGTGGCTTCCTAATTCCCATTTCTTGAAGCCACAGTCTTGTTAACTTGTGAGATGGGGCCCTCATTTTTAATCTTTTTTTTTTTTTTTTTTTTTTTTTTGAGACAGGTTCTCGCTTTGTAGTTCAGGCTGGCTCTGAGCTCACTTTGGAGTCCAGGCAAGCCTCGAACTCAGCAATCCTCCTGTCTCTGCCTCCTGAGTGCTGGGATTACAGGCGTGAGCCACCACGCCCGGCTCATTTTTAATCTTGTCATCAAGATGCTATAACTTGTTTTCAGTCATTTAGTACCAAGGAGGATGAATATTTGCTTCCTTCCTCACTCCTGTATTCCATTTCTAGGCTTTTTGTTTCTTGAGTTACCTAAAACTCAAGCAGAGTTCCTCGGGGGCAGATAGAGGAACGCTGTAGGCTAATTCTTACAGTGTTCATGGGAGCTCTCTTGGGGGTCTTACAAGTAAAACTATTTTTCTATGCATCTGTTGTTTTAAATAATGGTTTAACAGATGAAATTTTAAAAATGAATATCTTTTTTATACCATTTAACAAAAGTCCTCTGATATTAGAATTTTTAGCATATAAAAGGGAAATTAGAAGTGAAAAATGTTAGCCTTCCACTTTTATCCTAATGTTTACCTGAGGAAAAGGTAACATTCCAGCTTGAATGTTTTCTGGTACTAATTTAATTTTAACTTAGAACTTGGTTTTATTGCCCTGGTTGGGGTTTTGGGTTGTGGTATTCGGGATTGAACTCAGGGCCTTCACAGTCCTCTGCATCCCCAGCTTCTTTGGGGTTTTTATTTGGAAACAAGCTAAGTCATTAGGTTGCCTAGTATATTTTGGAAATGTCATAAATCAGGGCCTTGTAATTTGATAGGGAACAGATGCTTCCACTACATTATGAAATGTAAGTATAGGTCTCAGATGGTATTTGTTTGGACACCTGGGTTAATATGTGCTAATTTCTCTGAACCACATTTTGCATGTATAGAATAATTGTGAAATAGAAGTTGAAAAATGTGATCAGTCACTTTCTTATTGTGCCTTGGGGAGGAAATGAACAAAATACAGTGGTTGCCTGCACTGGCGATGGTGTTCCCACCTCATAATGGTACCAGGTTCACTCCTCTGATTGCTTGTTAATTCTGTAAGGAACCAGGGGCTTGTGAGAACATGGTTTGATGTAGATGAAGTTGGCTGAAGTCACCAGAGTCCTGGACAAACATGCAGTGACAGTCCCGAGCCCTTCTCTAGAGAGCATTTGTTGAACACAACAGCCTAACAGCTCACACAGAGCATGTTTGAGTATGTCATGACAGCACTG
This sequence comes from Thryonomys swinderianus, assembly GCA_004025085.1. Taxonomy (NCBI): domain Eukaryota; kingdom Metazoa; phylum Chordata; class Mammalia; order Rodentia; family Thryonomyidae; genus Thryonomys; species Thryonomys swinderianus. The sequence goes on from PVIC010010963.1 coordinate 1,657, forward strand.
TGTATGACAAACACTCTGGTGAATGAAGCTCAGGGCCAGGGGTTTTAGCAGATCTGATCCAGAGTTTTGATTTTCACGTTAGATGTGAGCCATGGGTTACATTAACTTTCACTTAAATATTTTCTTTCATCTTATTGAATGAGCCAGCAGAATACATAATTCTGTATTATTTCATGGTTGACTAATTAATTGGTTTGCTGTACGGGACCATGAGTTTTTAAAACAGTTGAGTTTTTGATGAGATCACTGTGATAGCATTATGTAATAACTTCAGGAAGTAAAAGGTGATTCTCAGAAGGAGGGAATGTTTTTTTTTACCTTATTTAAATGTGGACCTCACATCCATAATAACCAATGACATCTTACCTGCGTATGTGTCAGTAAGTTATATGTGTCTTTATATATGAAAAACCAGCCCATTTCTTTGACGTTAGGTTAGGTGGAATCATGGGTTCACTATTTTTGGAGCTAACCCGTGAAGTACTTTGAGTAGAAATTCAGTGGTGGTGGCTGTATAAGTTTAAATTAAAATTGATGTTCAGTATAGTTGAAGTTTGCTTTCTCAGTCACACTTGTCCCATATCAAGTACTCATATGCTCTCATATGTGGCTCCTGTATTAAAAAACACAGATACAGAACATTTCCAATGATGCACAAAGTTCTGCTCCACAGCATTGGTCTCTTAGAGTTACTGGGCGTATCAGTGAAAAAGAGAGTCTCCCTGTGAGAATGCAGAAGGCCAGGCCAGTTGGTCAGTGGGGGAAATATGTGGGGCAGCATCTCCTAAATTGTGTTTTCAAGGAGCTCCAGCCTGTATTTTACAGCCAACATTTTTAAGAAGCCTCATGTACAATACTTAACCCTCTGAGCTCTGATGTTATGAAAAATCATACAGTTTACAAGATGTTTGCCAGGTTAAACCTCTATTTGCTGATGTTGTTGTTTTATAGTATTTAATTTTTGTGAGACAACATTTTTGGTAATACTGTCTAGGACAAGCTGACCTGGGAGTTTCGGTTAAATTTAAAGCTGATTTGTGCCAATGAACATTAGAGTAAAGTTGCTGAAGGGGCATAATATTAGGGTTTTAGCCTGACTTACCAGACAAGGTAAGTTTTGATTTGATCTCCTCTGCTATACCTGGAATTGTGCTCTAATCATATTGAACACGACCTGTAGAGTAGCTGGAAGCAACAGCACCCTTCAGAACAGCAACACAGATAAGTTGATGAGTGACATAAGGATATTTAACCTGGAAGAAAGTAAACTGAAAGATGCATTATATCATCCTCAAAATCTTATAGTAGTATATGAGTAGAATTTAGAGACAAAATTGGATCCAGTAGGAACAAATTATACAAAGGTGGATTTCAGTTCAACACTGGGGGCTTATTTGAAATGAAAAAAGTAAAAAAAAAGAAAAGAAAACTGAAGTACTTGTCCATGAAGTGTAGAGGCAGAGCTGCCTCAGATTTATTCACTTAATTGTGGCCTTTGGCCTGTGCTTGATACTGCAATTCTGATGTTCTTAGCCCCTTCCTCAGATATTCTTGGTCATACAGAAAGTTGGTTGGTTCATTGGTTGATGACAAGACCTGAGGTACTAGTCACCTTTGGGTGTCATGATCTTTATAGGTCCTTTCCACCTCTGAATTTCTGTCAATAAATGGTTTTTATGTACCTGCAGTTGATGGTACCTGTTAGCAGGGAAGGTATTTGGCCCAAGTTGAGGCCCACAAATCTTTACCCTACAGTATTGCATTATGGGAAGGTATTTGGCCCAAGTTGAGGCCCACAAATCTTTACCCTACAGTACTGCATTATTTCTCTAACTGTTCTCTCTTTGGCTTGTTTACCCCCCTATCGGTCAGCTTCAGTCACTGGACTCATTTTAGCAAAGTACAGAACTGATGGTGCTCAGCTGCTTAAACATTTTTAATAATGTTTCGTTTCCTGCCAGGATGATTCACAAACCCTTACTCTTCAGCCTCCTCCTGCTTCACCACATTTCATTTCTCACTGATACATGGTTCGGGAGAGTGCATCCTGACATACTCATAAGACTTATTAAGACTGTCTCTTCCACTTGAAAGAACTTTTCCAAGTGTGTTTCACCTACCTAAGAAGACCCTGCAAAATCCTACCTGTTTTTTTCCTTCAGATGGGTCCCCATATTTGTGTCCTCTAGTCATAGATACTCTTTCTCTTCCTTGACAGAGAAGCCAACTCTTATTCTTCAGGAACCTCACCCAGTCACCTTTCTGCCTGAAATTCTCTTCCTCATCCCTAGAACCCTTGCACGTTCTTTAGGTATTCGTGGTCAGGGCAGCTTCCTTAGGGAATCTCCCCTTGACTCGAGATTAGATTAAGATATTTCTTTGATAAATGATTGCATAGCATCCTGTAACTCTCATATTGAAATTGTCTACCAGTTGAAATTAAAGAGCCTTTTGAGTATTAGTAATCCACTGATGGTTTTCCTTGGTGGAGTTTAAATTCTGTGAGATTAAGGACTGGTACATCTTGTTCACTGTGGTAACCTCAGTGTCTGCCACAGTGCCTGGTATACATCAGGAGTTTAAAACACGTTTGCATGGATGAGTAGAAAACAAAATCTTTCCCGATGTCCTAGGAAATGTGTTGGCCGTTCCTTCCTACAGCCTTTCATATTTTGTATTGTACATTCCTTTGTTCCAAAATTGGCCCTGTGTCTCTGAGTTCAGTGAGATGCAGGGCTGGTATGTCTTCCTGTTGTATCACCATGTGCCATGAATGTTAACTAACATTAGTTATAAGAATCCTAGTTCATTTTTATATCTCTACCCTTATTATACCTTCCTTATACTGTCAATAGGGTACCACTTTCTTTTCAATTTTGAGTTATAATATGGAGGTTTTATTACTGATTTTTATTACAAGCACCATAGCATTTGTCCTACCTTAAACTTTAGGGCCTAAAATGTCAACATGGTGATGTTGTCATTGTAATTCTGAGAAACCTACCTGCAAAGACCTACTGCATTCATATTGGTTAAGTTCTATTTTTTTTTAAGTAGGCTTTGTTGAACTTACATTCTTATGATTTTAATCTTGTAGAAAAAATTCCTATATATATATACTGAATAAATGCTAAAAACAGTTTTATGATGAGGACAGTGATTTAATATGTACAATTTTATTTTATTGGCCTTTCCTCCCAGTCATGCTTATATTCCTCAAATCATAGAATTTTATTAAAGAGCAGCTTTATTAAAGTGTAATTTATATACCATAAAATGGACTCATCTTGTATATAATAATTTTCAGTAAATTTACAAAAATTATGCAGCTGTTATTTTGGGAGTTTTTTATTTTAAAAATTTTAAGTCATATTTTAAAGGCATTTGAACTTTTTGTTGTTTCTTCAACAGTCCTGTCACCACCCTTTTGACTTGTATGATGGGTCTTATAGTGGCATTTTGTTTTATTTTTTATTTATTTTTGAGACAGGGTCTCGCTTTGTAGTTCAGGCTGGCCCTGAGCTCACTAGGTAAGCCAGGTAAGCCTCAAATTCACAGCACTCCTCCTGACTCTGCCTCCTGAGTGCTGGGATTACGGCCTGAGCCATGACACCCAACACTAGTATGTGGTACTGAGTGCTGGTAGGTATAAGTCACCATGAGTCCAGCATGTGGTATGTGGTCACCAGGGATCGAACCAGGGACCTTGTGCTTGCTAGGCCAGTGCTGGAACCACTGAGCTAAATCCCCGGCCCCTTCAGTGGCGTTTTATTTGGTGGAACATTTGAAGAGTGAGCTTTATCAGAGTGAGCAGTTTGAGTAATAAGAAAGGCAGTAGAACAGTTGCCTTCCCCAGGCTGTCACCACTGTGAGGTGCTGGAGGGGGTTAGCAAGAAGTCAGATGGGAGATGAGATGAGGGTGGAGCGGAGGAGAGGAGAGCGGGGAGGGGGGGGGAGAAGAAAAGCTGAAGAGATGCCAGGCTTAATGGAGAAGCCAAGAGGGTGTTGAGAAGATAGGAAACACTTGGCTGAATTTTATAAATCAGGGCTTATTTGTTAAACTCTGAGAATGGGAAACATGTCTCCTGGGTGAGGTGTTGGGAGCACTCCAGGCTGCTTCCTCAGCGTTTATTTTTCTCTGTTGTCATCTTTTGCCCCTTCTTCCTTTCTGAGTTTTGTTTATTGTCATGCCTTACCTGGTTCTTCTTTCGTCTGGGGTGGATTGTGTCGACGGTGGGGTGAGTAATGCCAGAGTGTCTGGTGCTCTTGGAGCACACAGAGGAGGAGGCGCTGTTGGCTTTGGGAGCTTCTGTTTAGAAGCTCCTTAGACAGCAAATGATTCATGGCTTGTGAGCAGAAAGAGGGAAGTACAAGGTTGAAGTGCAGGTACAGATAATGTGTTAGCCTTTGGCTTTTGCTATCAAAAGAGCTGAGTCATGACTTCCATTTCCTTTCTTTTGTAAAAAGCTTTTTCACAAGTTTCAATAGAAGTTTCTGATGTCTGAGTTATGGCTCATTGGTGTGGGTTTCTAGACTTTTTTTTTTTTTTCAGTGTAGTACTTGATTTTAATACCAGGCCCAAAAGATGCTCTCACACCCTAACACGTCTTTGCCTATCTTAGGAATGAAAATCTAGTTTAAGAGGCAAAAGTTGAACAACTTTCATGGTAGAAAAACCCTGACTAGATTTGTTTTCTGTATCTCTGTCTCATGTGACTTCAGGGTCAAATACTGATATAAAGTAAATAATGTTTTGGTAAGATGGAGCTACTGTAGGAATATGGAGAAATGGCAGAGTAAAGGTATAAAAAGTTTTAAATTTTAAATGAATGAATAAGTGGAATGGTAGTATGGTAGATAAATACATGTTTTGGATGTGAATATACTTGATCTTTTGGTTCTTGTGAGATTCAAGCAGCCCTTTTGGAATGCCAGAAAGAAAAAAAAGAATTATTTCACTTAGGCAAATATTAAAAGAGTGAGAATGGACAGATGTCTCTAAAAGCCTAGATTGCTTCTTTGGCCTCTGTTTTGAAACTGAAATGCCTCCAATTAAGTCACAAGTACATAGTTTAATGTTTAAAGTCTGTTAAATGCTTTAAATGCAGTGATCTTGTATTTGACACCTTTCTTTCTATTAAGCATAAGCACAAAATTGGGAAACCTGGGGTGAACCCACCACATTGTAGATACTAAAGCCACCTTCATTTTCCAAGTTGATACATAGCTCAGAGGTAGAAATTGTGGTCACCTTAATTAATATCAGTAAATGTGTATTTGAGGGTTTTTCAGTGGAGACCATAGCTGTTTGTGTGTTTTAAGCAGTGTGACAGCTGAACTTTCTCTTTACATTCACTTCAAGTAGGTGAAAAATTTAGCCTGATTTTTTAACTGAGATGAACTCAAAAACAAAACAAAAACAAAAAACAAAACAAAACAAAAAAAAAACTTCAGCCACATAGTCTCACTGCATAGTTTGTTTGGTTCTTAACTCACTAAACCTAGTTGAAAGAAGTCCAGAGAGATGTATCTTAGGTTGAATTTGAGTCTCTGGTACTAATGTTGAAGTGTACTTAGAAACCATATTTACATTTTAGAAGTCTGTAAGTAAATCCTGGGTGTGTCCAGATGTGAGGGAGAGACAACCCCATGTAGAGACCTCTGCACTACCTAATTTTTCTATTGATTGTTAGCAAAGATTACTAATAGTAGTTCTTGCCCATTCTCTTTAGAAATGAGTCATAACTGGAAGCATTTTTCCTATACTATCAATTCTAGTTTTCTTACAGAAAAATAGGTTGAACTTTCAGCTTTTGTGTTGCATTTAATTGGAATACTTGAAGTCTCTCTCTTTTTTTTACTCTCTTCAGTGCAGCATTTCATGACAGGAATTAAAACAACACTTTTCACATTTCCAGAAGAAGCAAATGGTGAATTCAAAATGACCTTATTCCAGTATCTAATATAACAAATATCAGAAAAAAAATTAAAAATAAGTAATTACAAGGAATAACTTTAAAAATGTATTTTTTTTTTAATTTTTCCCCCTGGAGATGACAAAGAGAAAGGGGGAATATGGCTGGCAGGATAATTTGGGTTTTGTTTTTAGTACTAGTAGAAGACATTGGTGAAAGTACACACTGACCTGAAATTGAAGCCCAATCTACCAAAATACAAGACCCACATCCTTCCCGAGGCCCAGACGTGGGACCCGCACTTGGGTGCCCAGTTACTCGTCAGCATTGTGTGGACCTAGATCAGCCTAGATACCAAGTCATCTACCCCCTGGGGCTTGGATTTGGAAATCTGGAGATCCCCAAAGGCCGTCGTGCATGTAACTGAAGTTAGAGGACGTACTAGGAAAAGCTGTTCTGAGTAGAAAACAAATAATTGTATTCTGTTTCTGATCTTCATTTATAGCACCAGCAACAAGTGGTGCAGGCTGTGGAACGGGCCAAGCAGGTGACCATGGCAGAACTGAACGCCATCATTGGGGTACGTGGCCTTTCCATTTTAGCTCTGATCTTAGTGTCTGTCGTCAGCTCTCGCTCTCTCTTTAGACATTCTGTTCCACCAGAGGGGCAAAGCATAGTAGACGACCCCAGAGTTACGTACTTGGACCTCAAATTCACGTGAAGTTTCATGGCTGCCTCCAACTTTACATCCCATTCTCACCAAATAAAATCGATGTGTTTCTGTAAATACTCACTAAAGAGATGGGATAGCTTTGCTTTTTTTCCCTGTTTTCTTCCCTCTCCATTCAGCTTCTGTTGCTAACCTTGGCCAGAATAAAATGGTACCCGTTGCCCTGATACTAAAGTAACCCAACTTCTTTTCTCTTTTGTCAAATGACAGAGAGTATCTTTATGCCATCTTCAGAGAAATAAGTATTTTCATATCTCCTCTACTACCTTTTGTCCCATGATTAGTGTTTCTTATGTGCCAGGGTCTGTTTGTAGCAGGATTGATAGGTGAACTGCATTTTTTGAAAAGTCAGTACCTCAGAAAATCCTTCCTAGTAATAGTGGTATTAATCTTGAATAAAAATTCCTCTGAAATTCATGGGTTTGGGCAGTCACTTCAACTCCACTTGTGTTTTTGTTTTCTCACATTAAGGTAACAAGTAATAAAATAATGTGCTAAAACAGAAAAAGTAAAAGTGAGGAATGTTGGCTGCGAAGACAGTGTTCACCTCTACACAGGAAGTACAAGCAGTTGTTTAACTCCATTCTGATAAAGACACTAACTGCACTGTCCTCTTTCTGCCCCTCCTGAATTCACACTTCCTTTTGTGTATGGATTACACACAAAAGTCTCCCCCCCTTAGTGTATCAAACATACTTTGAAATGCTAATTATTCCATTTACTTTCATTAAAATTCAAATTGCCGCGTGAAGATGTGGATAAGGGTTGCCTGATAATCAATCTGAAGTGTAGACACTGCTTCAATTATGCCTCTGTCTTTTAACAAGGAAATCAGAACTCTGGGATCACTGCCGATGGATGGATGGAGGGGACCAAGTAGCCTGATTGTAGCTTGTTTTTTAATGGGCTGTTTGGAGCTCTGTTTTATGTCCCTCTGACCACAGGAGAAAATGGGAGTAAATTAGCAGGCACTATAAATGGAAAAGAGTAACCTTGATTTCCTTTAGAGTGCTCCTTGAAAAGAAGAGGCTGAATCAGAACAAGCCACAGAGAATCAAGGATAACGTTTGCCGTGCATTTTCTGTGCTAGGTGGGGGTAGGGAGATCCTAGAGATGAGTATACATTTCACAGTTATTTCCTGAAACTGCAGAAAGAAACAGTATATTCAGTTTTTTTTTAAAGTTGATAGAGCTTCAATTTTAGAAGTTAAGCATCTGTGTATGCCCCAAACATTTGTGTGTGCTGTATTCATTCTGGGATGGTATGCAGATTTTTGTTACTAAATCTCCCACAGGTCAGAAGAGATAACACCTACAGATCTCATCTGCTGTACAACCTGGTGTGTGGAGTTAGAAAATACAGGGAGAGCCCACACGCTCTGTGTAGCCTAGTGTTTATCTTTGTGTGCGTGGCTCAGAGTCGGACAACCACTCTACCTCATATCTGGGTGGCCAGCATCTCCAGCAAAGTGGAACTCTTTTGTGTCAGATCTTGTAGTGACTATAAGAGGAAAATAAAACTAAAGTTAAAAAAACGCGTGGTTTTTGATGTACTTGGGTGTTGGTCAAAAACATGAGAGAAAGCAGAAAACCCAGACAAGTTTCCTTCCCTTCCTTCATCACAACAAAGTATTTTTCATATTGTTTATATGTATTTCATTTTACAGACTTTGTTTCGAATGCGATGACAGATTGCTGTTTCTCCGGGCAGTGATTTATTAGATTGTAGCCAACAGACACTGTGCACGTATGGATTGAATTATTCAAATAAGTCTAAGTTTGTGATCTGAAAACTTACTTGAACCCAGTAGCCCTACATCCTGTCTAAGCAGGCAGTGCTGTGTACATGGTGCAGCTTGTGGAGTTGTGCACTGTTGGTACTTGGGCGGAGAGTGGAGTCGAAATCACATACTCTGTTCAGAAAAATGAGTTGCCCCGTGGAAGTACAAGGCCAACAGTTTTAGGAAACCCCAGTATACAGGAGAAGGAGAGAGCCCAGTTAAAAGGCACTGGTGAGTTTCTGCTGCGGAGGTTCTTTAATCTTTCTCAGGCCTAGAGGTGCCCCATCTTCAGTGATCTCCAGGCTTGTACTGGGTAGCATTTCAGAGGCATGTGTGGCGGATGCTCTTGGGCATGAGTGTGTCGTATTTCTGAGTTGCTCCCAAAAGTGAGGAGGGGTCAGGTTTAGAGTTTTGTTCCTTGCTGTTAAGAATAACTTGGCATAGTTCTTTGGTGCTGAGGGAGTGACAGTTCTCCTGGGAGCCAGAGACCCACCCTTGCTCCTGCAGGCCTTTATTTATTTATCATTACACGTGTATCTGCTTTATATGTGTGCACATCACTCAGACAAGAGCGGTGTTCCTAGATTTAATGAAATCTGATGAAGCACCTTTTTAACTCTGCAATATTATTCTACCTTCATTGGTAAATGAGCCAAATCAGTGATCCATGCAGTTTAAATGCAAAATGCTGAAGTGAACCCGAAACCCGGAGAGGCGGCTGTTCTCCTGACAATAAGCTAGTTGTGTTTAATGGAATGAAACACAGTTATAATGATTTCTTTCACAGGTCATGTTCAGTTTAAAACTGTTGATAGACTGAAATACGTTAAATATCATTTATCTTTTATTTATAAGAAAGAAAAGCAGGAAAATTCCTGTATTGTATTTTGGAGTTAATTTTTATATTTTTATTTCACATTTTCTTGAAGCTGTCCCCTAGTTCCCCTAAATGGGCTGGGGGAATGTTATCTATCTAACCGGATCTTGTCATGTGTCCTACTAGCCACTGTGTTTTTAAATTAGAATCTCTGCAAGATCACACTGTTGGAACAACACACAAATTGTAGTTTTAAATCAGTAACATGATCTAATTAGAAATGATGTTTTCATTTCCTGTTTTATTAAATTGAGTCATCTGACTATCTTAAAATGTTTTTTGAATCCATTATACTATATAATCAGTGCATGCTGTGAATGTGGTTGTGTTTAGAAAGGAGGCTAGCTTGGAACTTCGTGAGGACGGGAATGAGAAAAATGCCATTAAGAAAAAAAGTTGTATTAGTGTGAACATTGAAAAAGAAAATGTTTAGCTTTTAAAATTAAAACAGTGTGCTTCTTCTGCAAACCTTCTACCACCTTTTTGATCCTAAATCTTTATGAGGAAAAAAAAGGTCATAGAAACATGTGGATTAAAATAAAAAGCCCCCCACCAAAGTCCCTTAAGAACAGGTATGCCATGCTACTGCAAGAAAATGCAGTTTAGCACCAGAAATGCTGAACCTCAATTTTTAGCAGTGACATTTTAATGATAGGAAGGCTGCAAAATTATTTGCCATCAATTGTGAAGGCAATAACAAGCCTTGGTGGTTTTTCACACTCTCCGTGTTAAGTGCTTTCAGAATGACAGCGTAAACTGTGTTAGAGAACTCCAAGGAAGTAAAACTGATTAAAATGTTCATGCTTGAATGGTGCTGATGGAATAGTTCATTTGGACTTTCTCTACCTCCTGCAGCTCAAGCTGAAATATTAAAATTCAGTGGATTTAAATCTCTCTCCTCTCAGCTCAGGAAAAAAAACATTACATTTTAATAGGTTTTAAACCCATAATTCATTGGTTTGGAGCAGCACTATTAAATCTATTTAAATATTACTTGTATTACTAAGGAAATGATTTAAATGACTTTGCCTTTACCTCCTATGTATTTGAGTTAAAAAAAAAGAAGACAATACCTTGGAGGGATTGTTTTTTCCCCCCGTAGCATTTTGTTTTATTGTTCTTGTCAGAATTATGTCTTAAATTATTTATCTATTTGTGTGTACACTTATTTACTCATTGATTCTAGATTGACATTCTGACAGGGGGTCTTGCAGTAGGACAATTTTAAAATATGTATCCCTCCTTTTCTGTTGTAGATTTCAGAATTGCCATTCTGAATGTCCAGGGCATTTGGACAAGCCATTGTGGTAATTCCCACAAATTAGCCATTAAGCACAAAACAGAAAGGTACAGATGTGTGGCGAGATATCAAGCAGATGTGATTGTGTTCTGCTGTCCTTTACATCGGAAGCGTGTGGTGTAGATACCCCTGCAGACACGTGGTCTCTGATTATGCAAAACTTGGGCTAAAATTTAAAGTACTACTCTCTTAACAAAAGTGAACGTGGATTAAAATATCTAAGAACAGTATTTTCATTCCTCTGCCTGTTCGTGAAGAGCCTTCCAAAGGCACTGTTAATTTCGTTGTGCTTTTGGCTGTACCCACAGAGCTAACACACTACTGTCCATACTATTGCCTGCTTTCTGCCTCTCAGTTCTTTTTTTTCTCCCTTTGTCCCTACAACGTTAGTCCAGGGCTTGGCTAACAGAATGAAGGTTTTGCTTCCCTCCAGTAATTCTTTTTTTTTGAAGGGAGTTGGTGGTGCTTTGTGGGAAGCCACCCTTCCAAGGGTCCCAGAAAGGTGCCATTTACAGTCTGTTGACTCACGACAGACTCAAGCATACTTTCTAATATGATCTTTCCTTTCTACTTTGATTCACTTTCTTTACACCCCCCTCCTCTCCTGGGGGATCATCTTAAAATTCCTTGTGGCCCAATCCTGGCCATCCATTTAGTGGAGCAATTGAAACACTCGGGATTTGACTTCATAGACCTCAAGCTCTTTAAGGGCTTTTTAGTGTAGAGAGGCAGCTATGGTCACAGGCGAGAATCGTGGTTTCTCTGGTGTGAATTTTGTATGGCAAACATCTTCCGCAGCTCAGCTTTTACCAGTCAGCGTTTGCATTTGTTAATCTGTGCTTTTCAGGATCCTCATGGGTTTCTCTTACTCTGCTCCTCTCAGCTCATTACGATTGGTAGTTTTTAAACATATGTAGTACAGAATGTATTTTTAAATGAGCTATAAAACTGATTTGTGTTTTCTCCAGTGTCCGCTCTGCTGCTGTCTTTACTGAATGGCTGGCACGTAAAGGTTTCTTAGACTGCGCGGCACTGTTGAAGATGCCTTCTGGATTTTGGACTTGTGGCGCCTGCTCACCTGTCCTCTCAAAGCTGTGCTGGCACTAAAGCCAGAGGAGTTTGGGGTCTTACCGTTCATTGTCCTCTGTCACGTGCTTTTATTCTCCCCCTCTTCCATGTTCACGTGCTGTGGAGCAGGAGGTGACGTTGCTGAGTGATGGAGTCATAATCTGATCTTCTTGCTGCAAATCAGTGAGGCTCTATGGGCAGCAGTTTCTCTTCTCTCATAGTCTTTTCTCTATTTAAGCTACTTCAGCTTCAGTTTCCACAAGCCTGTCTGACAGTTCCTCCTCACCCCTACACTGGTACTGACCTCAACTCTCTTCATCTGTTTAGGGAGAACCTTCCTCCTCCCTTTCCCCCAGTCAGTGTACTTCCATGGCTCTGGGTAGAGTGGGATGTGCCATGCTGGGGGCTACAGTTTGTGGGAGTGGCTTCATCTGGTGTGGGGCATGTGGACATGGGCTTCCCCAGAACGGTGCAGCCTCCCTTGTCGGCCCTGTGTGGAGCTGAGGGACAAGGACCTGTCCAGTTAGCTCCTCAACTGGGAGTTTAGGGTGGGCAGCAGGGTGTCCCTCCACTTCTTTTATTTGGGGACAACTTCTTCATAGTGCTCCACTAGGCTCTTCTCCAGCTCCCCCTTAGGTAGGACCTTTCTATTTGTAGACCCAGGCCTCTCTTGAGACCACCCTCCAAGTTGAGAGGAAGGAAAGAATCCTGGGCGATAAAACAACTAAAGGCTCAGTAACTACCTGGCCCATCCATAGCAGGTAGGTGGAGTTTGAGGACTTTTCTTCGTGTGTTGGGGTTCCCCAGGAAATAAGTCTGTGAATCCTATTCAAAACTGAATTCGTGGTCATGGTATTAGAGTGTTCTCTAGCGGCCTTTCTGAAAAGGTTAGAGCCCTTTGATTTAATGAATAGTAAGTGTGATTTTATTGTTGCACCCACTCTTTCATTTAGCAAATATTTTAATGCCTTCAGCAAATCCTGATAACAGGTTTACAACGGAGGCACTGTAATTCCTATCTCTCTGTCAGGTGGCTTGAACCTCTGGTGGCACATGCATGACTGGCCTGTTGGTAGCTTTTTATTAATTTTATTACTAAACAGGTTGATAAAAGAGATTACGTACGTTTGTACCACCAGGGGCACCAGACTTTCAGTGGGAAATCATGCACGTACTACCAGCAGTTTAAGCCTTGAAGGGGTGTGAAAGGGACATACTTTATTTTCATGGTGAATGATACTTTAAAATGTTTGTTGAAATCCTCAAAGTATATTGACATAATCTTACATTTTTGTTGTAAGCCTTCTGGATTTATTCCCTTAGAGGCACCTGGTATTGTATGTGGTTACCAGGGATCAAACCAGAGACCTTGCGCTTGCTAGGCAGGTGCCGGAACCACTGAGCTAAAACCCTGGCCCGTTCATCTCTTTTTTGATTAGTGTCCCACTCCTGGTTACTGTAGCTTTCATTTATGTCCCGTCTTCCCCTCTTCGCTTGTTCTTGCCAATTTCATCTTGCACTTGCCAGTACAGTGCTCCTCAGAACTTTAGATCTGATTGTCAGTATCCCAAAGACTGGTGATGGATGAAGAGAAAAAAGTCCGTGCTCAACAGAAAGAACTTTTTACCGAGTGATGTTGGTTGGGCCACCTCGTTCTTCGCTCTCTCCATTGCTAGTGCATCTCCCATCTGCCCTTTCCTCAGAATGCCGCCAGTGAGTTCCCCTTGGCCTCCTCCTCGCAAGTAGGGTGTTTGCGCATTTGTCTCCCACACGCTAGTCTGCACACAATTAGCAGAGCAATCTTTTTATAAGATATAAATTGGATATTAAGGCTCTTAGGCTTAAAACTTCACATTGATTGCCCTTTCTGCTTAGAAAAAAAGCCTTGCCTGGAAACTCAGCGTGAGCTGCCTTCCATCCACCTTTCTGAGGTGACATACTTGTCATGCTCTTTAGGTGCCCTTTTAAACCACGTTGGCCTCTGTCTTCTGCCCCTGGTTCACCCCGGCATGCTCTTTACCAGGGAGTGGGCCCCTGCTCTGTGGTCCTCTGGAGTGCCCTTGTCCATGTCCTCTTCACAGCTACCATTCACACACCTGTCTTCAGGAAGGATTTCCCTGACTGGCAGCCCTGAGAGGCTTCACCTAGTATGTTCTCTGTCCCATTAGTCTGTTTTGTTTCCTCCCCTAGCACTTGGCATTTATTAATTTATCGCTTGTTACTTTCGTGTTTATTTGTATAGTCATACTGGTAATACCTACAATAGATAACTCATTTTCAATAAGTATTTGTACAATAAATATTTTTTTTTCTTTTTGAGACAGGGTCTCGCTTTGTAGTTCAGGCTGGCTCTGAGCTCACTATGGTGCCCAGGCAAGCCGCCGCGAACTCAGCAATCCTCCCGTCTCTGCCTCCCGAGTGCTGGGATTACAGGCGTGAGCCACCACGTCCAGCATTGTGGTATGCGGTGTTGATTGTTGGTGGGCGTGTCTCCACGCCCAGCATTATATGTGGTTACCGGGGATCGAACTCAGGACCTTGCGCCTGCGAGGCAGGTGCCGGAACCACTGAGCTAACCCTCCGGCCCTGTACAATAAATATTAAGTAACCATTTTTTCAATAAACATGCAATAATTTGTTTATAATGCTTTTGGATAAATATTTGTTAAATGAACAAATACTGTATTTCGAACTATTTTCTCAAATGAATTTGCCTGCATATGTCTGAGTCAAGATTGAGAGGAAGTACAGGCTGGTAGAAGACACCCTGGTACTTGGTTCACAAGCTTAATTTTTTCTATGATTCTGGTCAAAAACCTAATTGGATGAGAACTAAATCAAATTTCCCCATAAGGTCATCAGTGAACCTAACCATTGAATTGGATTTGATTCTCATCTACTTCCGTTTGCAACCAGAATTGTGGAAAGAATTAAGGTTATGAACCAAGGTACCACTGTAATGACCTACATAGCGTTTGACTTAGGAATGTGACTTACAGTGTCATCTTTTTTTCTTTTGGAGACAGGGTCTCGCTTTGTAGCTCAGGCTGGCCCTGAGCTCACTATGTAGCCCAGGCATACCTCTAACTCAGCAATCCTCCTGTCTCTGCAACCCTAGTGTTGGGATTACAGGTGTGAGCCACCATGCCTGGCACTGTGGTATGTGGTATTCATTACTGATGGACATGAGTCACCATGCCCAGCATTGTATGTGGTTACCGGGATCAAACTCGGGACCTTTCACTTGCGAGGCAGGTGCCGGAACCACTGAGCTAAATCTCTGGCCCTACAGTGCCATCTTTTGATTTTATGTTTTCTCACCTGTAAAAGGCTAGTTCTGATAGTCACTAAAGTACTGTCTAGGGGTGCAAACCTATGGTGTACATGTTATTGTGTTTTTTTAAGATAAAAGATGTCGATGTTTAAGACAAAAGATGTATGAGTTTCTTCTGAACTAAAAATGCCAATATTTAAGCTTAATTGCAATGTTGGCAGTCTGCAATAACTAATTCTGGGTGGTGGTTTGGGCACTCATCTGTAAAAGGTTTGCCCTCACTAGTCTAATCTAACATTGTGTAACTTTGTAAGCCTGTTTGTTTTGATAACTATAGAATTTTAGTTTTAAAATGTGGGGTCCTTCTGTGTCAGTTATTTCTCTAGATTTGTCGTGTTTCTAGGTTTGTATTATTCTCTTCAAAATGTTCATTTCCTCAAATGTTCATTGAGAATTGCATTTACATGTATTACTTCGTTTTTTAATTTTGTGTGTATATGTATGGTAATGGGGCCTGAACTTAGCACCTTGTGCTTGCCCAGCAGGTGTTGTACCATTGAGCTACATCCCCAGCTCTTGTTGATTATTTTGTTGAATCTTCACCAAACCCTTGCAGGAAGAAGTATTACTATTTTACATTTACAGATAACAAAATCAACGCTCTGACGGTAGGAATTTTCCAAATGCTACCCAATAATCAGAATCCAACTTCACTGAGTTCAAGAGCTTGATGGTTAGGCTGCTCTTGTTTGAGTTCGTGTTCTGCTTTCTTTTACATTGAGACCACATTCTGTTTATCTCCTTACTTCTACTGTTAGGATTGCCCATAGCTCAATGTTGGGGGAAAAGTGGAAATTAACTGTGCCTGGTGTACGTACTAATTGGTTAACTTAAATTGTCTGATTTATATTAGTTCTATAAATGGGTTGGATACTTTTGATCCACACTGTGTTTCTTATCGTTTGGGCATTGGGCTACCTATTTGGTGTCCACCATGTTTATAAAACTGTGTAATGGGGGAGTGTATGTTCACAGAGAAGTGAATTTGTGACCTACAGATTCATGGAGTCCAAGGATGCAAAAAAGAAATTTGAACTTAAGCCTTCTAAGATCAGGATTGTGTAAGATCTTTATGCCTGGGCTACATAGTGAGCTCAGGGCCAGCCTGAACTACAAAGTGAGACTCTGTCTCAAAAAACAAACAAACAAAAAGTAGTAAAAATATTTCATAGGAGGCATATGAACAGAAAGGACTTTGTCTATAATAATAGAAGAAATTGTTGGTGAATGGTTGTTCAGAAAGCCAGATATAGAGACTTTACAAAGAATTTGTTTCTAAGTGATGTTCAGGATACTGGACGGTTTCTTGATTCCAAGCTATTGGTAGTAGCTAATTGCAGTCATCAGTGTTTGAAGAAGGTGAGGTGACTGGTGAACAACTAGTGGGCAGCTGGGGGGACATGAGTAAGTTAGAAACCATAAGACTTGCTTTTGGATTTTGGGTGGTCTTTAACTTTCTGCATTATTTTGTGGTAAGTTATGATTATTTCTCCATTTTATCCATCCACTCTGCAGGATAGTAATATTGTAAACTTAAACTCATGTTAACTTAATGAGTTATCAGTAGTAACTATCTTCCATATCCCTCTCAAGAAAAATTGAAAAGGCCCCA
Organism: Thryonomys swinderianus; assembly: GCA_004025085.1. Classification (NCBI taxonomy): domain Eukaryota; kingdom Metazoa; phylum Chordata; class Mammalia; order Rodentia; family Thryonomyidae; genus Thryonomys; species Thryonomys swinderianus. The sequence goes on from PVIC010010963.1 coordinate 18,274, forward strand.
TTCACGAACCCTTTCTAGGGCAGCTCCCTGGCTAGTCTGTTCTGTATGATTTTCCCTCTCTCTCTTCTCTTTCCTTACCCTTCCCTCTACCTGTCCTTCCCTCTGTCATAGGTTCATAAAGGAGGGGAGAGTTTATCTGATCCCACGTTGTCTCCTGACCAAGGAGGGCAGTGCCCCTGGGGTCCCAAAGCAAAATGACAATTTTTTTTTTTTAATTTCCCCAGAGTATTTCTAGGTAGACTCAAAGCAATTTGTAGACATTGCTCTGCTCAAATTAATATCTGGGAGAAGAAACTGTTGAGGACAAGCAGAGAAACAATTTAAGTTGCTGTCTACTCGGATTGAAAGCTCAGAAGTTGTTCCTGGCTTTCTCTCTGCTGACAATGGCAGGGTGCCCTGTGAGCTGAGATAGTTGGAGGGCAGGCTTTGCTGTGTGTTTGTTGGTTCCTTTTTGCAAGCAGAGCCTGGCTTCTCCTGCGGAAGCTCCTTCTAGTTCTCTTACAGGTGAGCTGTGAGTCAGTGAGATGTGCTTGTATCCCTAACAGAAAGATCAGTGGAGAGAGAGAGAGAGATGTTTTCCCTTCTGCTTTTCCGCAGTCTCGTGAGGGTGTGGGGGAGTGTGGTGAGCTGTGGCTGCCTCGTGGGCACAGAAAATGGGCTGTGAGGGAAGCTACAAGAATTACCACTGGACCCAGAGCCCTCCCACACTCTGCCTTCACTACCTACAAATCAAACTCCTTACTGTTTTGGCAATATGCATTGATATATATTAAATATATGCATTGATATATATTAAAGTCTATTTTTAATATATTTATAAGGTAATAGCATGATATCTATCCTTATATTCGTATAAAAATAGCTCCTGAGTGATTGGAGACCACCTGCGTGAACACTCACATATCTAGACAGCCTTAATTAGGATTATGGGAAAATGTTCTTGATACATAGCCTAAGAGTTAAAAGTGGAATCAGACTAAGCTATAAAATAGCTTCACATTATTTTCATTTAAAAATTCTTACATATACATTGAAAAAAAACCATTATAGATCTACCAACATACTATTAGTATGTTCTTTGGTAGGCTTATGTTTGACGTTTCATTTCTTTCCATTCTGGTTGCACTTAACATATCTTTTCTAATCTGAGAAAAAAGCTCCAAGATAGAATTGTATTCTTTTTCTCTTCTGACCATCCGGTATAACCATTAGCCCATTTCATGACCAGCCATGCCCTCTGTTAATCTGGTACCCCTTCTTTTCACATGCCTGGGTCTTTATACACTTGTTGCTGTATTTCAACTCCTCCTCTTCAAAGCCTCTACTGACAACCCTTACCCGTCCGTCACTCAGTAGGTTTTGGGTTGAACTCGCATGCCCTTGAAGCTGGCTTCCAGCTGGTTTTCTACACTTCAGCTTGATGTAGTTATTAGTTTAAACATAGGCGAGCTGAAGCTGGTTTACACACTGTAGTTGAAAATATATTGTCATATAGGCCAGTGAAATTAGTACTCGGAAGTAGATGTACTCATATGTCTGAGTGGGCAAGTAGGTCAGTAGGGAGGAAGTTAGATGCTAACAGTGCTTTTCCTGGAGGTGTTCTGGAAGTTGGATTTATAGATCTCATTATATGTGGAAGTCGATCCTAGATGGATTCCCCCCTCCCTTAAAGCTCCCCTCTACCCAATAAAATCCAGGGAAATATCTTTTTTTTTTAATTCAGGATAGAGTTAAGATGTTTTAAATGGGTAGCATCTATTACTCAGTTGCAGTAATCACATCTGTTCATCAAAAGATAATTTACAAAAAAGATAAGACAGAAACTGGGGAAAGGTATTTGTAGCTCATACAACCAACAGATGATTATTGTCGAGATTGTACCAGTTAAAGAGCAACCAACTAAAAGGTGACCTTAAACAATAAAGCCCCAGAACAATGCACCACAACTAGAGCTCTGGTTTTTTGGGTTTTTTTTGTTTTTTTTTTTTTGAGACAGTATCACACTTTGTAGTTCAGGCTGGCCCTGAGCTCACTATGGGTCCCAGCCAAGCCTGGAACTCAGCAGTCCTCCTGTCTCTGCCTCCCAAATGCTGGGATTACAGGCGTGAGCCACCACATCCAGCACTGTGCTATGTGGTACCGATTACTGATGGGTGTAAGTCACCACCCCAGTTGTTGTATGTGGTTACTGGGATTGAACTAGGGACCTTGCACTTTCTAAGCAGGCTCTGGAACCACTGAGATAAATCTCCACCCCAAGCTCTCTGGTATTCTTAAACAGAAGTTGAAATCCTGTAGTGTGGACCGATTTCTAATATGCTTACCTTCTGCCAGGCTCACAGACTTGCTCTGTGCCGACCAGGTTTCCTGTTTCCTCGCTGGTCCCAGCACCCATCTAAGACACCTGTTCCATTCTGGGTCTTGCCAGCTGCTCTTCTCTTTATTGTTTCAGCTCCCTGCAAGGTTCTGTCATGGCAGTCCTGCAGGTGCTTTTCGAAAGTGCACCCGGAGGGGCTGCCTCAGTTGATTCTCATGGATGCATAACCAGCTCACCACGAATGACTCTCTGGGAGTGAGCAGCTGTGCCACTGGACTGGGTTATTGGTGTATGTTCCATTCCTGATCTGATGCCATCTCCCCTGGGACATCACTCCTGCTGGTGTTGGCCTGGATTGGGGCTCTTCACGTTTTCACCTCAAGAGAGTCATGAGTGCGCAGTGAAATCAATTCACTGGCCGTCATCAGGATTTATTTCAAACAGAAGAAGATGTTAAATAGGACCCTGTGCTCCACATAGAGGGTTTGATGGTTTTAATTTATTCTCCTTTATGTGGGCTGTGCAGATACATACATGGCATGTAAGTTTTCAGAGTGTCACAGACCCACTTATCCAGAGGGCATCAGAGGTGGGTCACATCACTTAAGTTCTAGATTCAAATGCCAGGTTTTAAGAATAGTACTGAATGCTCTTTTCTGAAAATGGTCCCTTTGCTTGATGACTTGAATGACTATTGGTTTTAGTAAGACAGTATATTTCTAAAGTTTTTCTTCAAATGGTTTAAGTCTCCAGGAAATCTTATTTTTGTTACTAGTATGCCTTGAAGTCCCTTTTCCACTAAACTTTAGAACAACTCAGAAAAAAAAAATACTAATACGTCTTATTTTTTCTGCCCCCTCCAACTATGGGTAGTTTTAATGGTAGAACACTGGACCAACATGAAATAGACCAACCGGTTGAGATCTTCCCACTTTTATTTGCATCTTTGTGTGTACACACATGCACATACTTGTACACTCTTCTGAGTGCTGACCTGTTGCAAAGTAAGAGACAGTTGTAGTTTTGTCGGGGGTTTTGCTTTTGTTTTTGCAGTAGCAGGGATCAAACTCATGACGTTGTGGTTGCAATGCAGGCAGCAGAGCCACTGAGCTAAATCCCCAACCCTAACAGTCGTAATTTCTTACCCACCATACTGCAGTGAGTATCTTCTCAACGAGGACGCCTTCCTACCTATGTGAGTACAGTCCAATTAGTACCTCCCTACAACCACTGGCACACTTCAGTCATTTTTCTCCAGTTGTGTCCAAGAAAGCTTTGTGGTGTTTTTTTGTTTTTTGTTTTTTTGGTTTTTTTTTCTGCACATCATTTTCCCTACACTCTAGGATTCTTACGCTAAGATCACCTTTTTAACCTTCTCTCTTTAAAGTAGAGTAGTCTCCAAACTATTTTGCATTATGATGTGGGCATTTGGAAGATTGTACTCAGTCGTGTAACTCATCCACGATTGCTTTTTATTGCTTTCTGAAATTTAGATTCAGGTTGGATGTCTTCAATATTTTTAAAAATATTTTTAAATGATACCTTGTATTTCCAATTATATCATATTCTTGGTGCAACTAGGCAGTCTCCATAATGATACTGTATCTGCATGTAACCTGTTTGCCAACAACTTTTACCCAGTGGTTTTGGCACCTGTGTCAGATCAGTCAATAACTTGGAGTGATGAAGTACTAAATTTTTTATATTTCTCTCTTTCTAAATTAATATTATCTCATGGAGCATTGCTTGTTTTTTGTGTGTATGTGTGTGCTCATGTGTGTATATGTGTGATTGTGCACATATGTACCTTTTCTTAATAATAGCACATGTTGTATAATTCTCCCAGCAATCTGGGGAGGTAGATTAGTAACTGTTCCCACTCTACAGGGAGAGCCAGGCTCAGGAGTGTCACGTGATGGCTTCTTACATAAATGGTAAGGATTCCAGCTGAGCGGCTGTGATGCCACTTGGTGATGGCTCTTGAATGTCACTGGAGAGGCTGGAGAGGACCTTCTTTCTCAGCTCAGCCCCTGCAAGCAGAAAGCACCATTAGCAGATTTGTCCATGTCAAATGATGTCTTCATAATCCATGGGTTGCAGATACCAGCTTTGTCTTGAGTTTGCTGCTCCATGCCAAGGCCTGTCACCTCCTTGTTGTGGCTCCTCTCAAGGTCTCCTGGGTCCACCTTGTTGGCTGTCCTGAAATAGTGACTCCAGGTGGATCAAGACACACATGCACAGTATACCCAGCTTGGCTGGCTATTGGAAGCATGGGTGTGTGTTTGGGAGTCAGCTGACCCTGATCTCAGAGGTGACCCTGGCCTGAAAATCATTCTCTAGTCCTTGGCCTCAGAATACACACAGCTGTGCCTGTGTTCTCCAAGTACCATGGACTCCACTCCTGAAAGCTTAACATGAAGAAGGAGGAGGGGGAGGGGGAGGAGGAGGAGGAGGAAAAAAGATGAAGAGGAGGAGGAAGAGGAAGAAGAGGAGGAGGAGGAGGAAGAAGGAGGAGGAGGAGGAGGAGAAGGAAGAAGAAGAAGAAGAAGAAGAAGAAGGAGAAGGAGAAAAAGAAGAAGAAGAAGAAAAGAAGAAGAAGAAGAAAGAAGAATTATTCAAACATTATTTTTGTGATGCTGGGAAGCTGTCTGATGGTTTGGCAGTGGGACCACTTAAGTTTGTTCCTTGCCTTTTCAACATGGCTCGTTGGTGCCTTTTGCTTTTTGCATGACTTGCAGCCGATTCACTTTTTACTTTTTTTTTTTTAAGAAATAAAGATACAGGCATCAACTAGGTTCACTGGTATAGTGTATTATTGCTTCCTATTTGAGGGTTCTTCTGCTAAGAGTATAGACGAGATGAGGGTGGTGACTGAGGAGGCACCTCTTTGCCTGGCCTCCTGTTAGACGTGTGGTGTCCACAGTTCGCAGGGAAGCCTGGGGCTGCAGCTCTGTCCCCTCCACTTCCTGCTCTCTCTGTCCAGTCTGTCAGTTGCTGATGATCAAGCATTGTTCTTTACTGCCCTCACTGCCAGACTTAAAGCTGCAAGGAAATAATTCTTTGTTACAGAAAATCCAGCAAAAAGCTATTAACAGAATTAAAACTGTGTCTAGCACCTCATTGCTGTCTACTTTCAGACATAATTACTGGCTATTTTTCAGAATTAAATTAATTATCTTAATGGAGTACTTACTTGCCTAAGTTTAAAATTTGTTCCACTTTAATGTTTATTCTCCCAAATGGTCCATCAAGAGAACAGAAGAAAGTTTTGTTTGTATTATGGTTTCAGGTAAAAGAATATGGCTTTTGGGTGTTTGTTTTTAATAAAATAAACCATCAGAAGATAGTAAGGGCTAAAGGAAGATTGATGAGAAGAATTTTGCCAGCGTGCCTCCTCCTCTGACAGATTTTTCCACAGTTACGGTTACATAGCAGGTTACATAGCATATACTACATTGATTCTAATGTTTAATTGGTTCGCAGTTTATTAACTCCCTGGATTCTTGTGCTTGAACCCTTCCCCCACCTACAGTCAATGTTTGTTTAATTTGGTGGTTTGTCATTATTTAGAGTGTTGGTTTTTATTAAATCATTTTAACAGGTAAATCTGTGTTGAACTACATACTCATACATTTGCCTCCTCTGGTCTCTAAAAGGAGAGAGATTTTACTTTGCGGAGTGTGATGATGGTATTAAGTAGTGAACCTTTGTGAGATAATTACTCTGTAGTTCACACAGGTGGGGCAGAGATCGGAGGACAGTGGCTTCCATCATCTCTCCAGGGGAGTCCGTTAGATTGTACTACTGCAGCTCCTTGAAATAATATCTAGAGAAAATCAGTTCCTTTCCTCGGGAGTCCTCATGGAGTTTTTCTTTGTTGACTGGAAGACTTATTCTTTTTAAAAATTTAATTCTTGAGTGTTATTTGACATTTGATGTATTTAAAATGATTTTTATGGAGAAAGGGGTTGCCATTCAGTTTTGCAGTTTTAAAACTGCCTTGCCAAGCAGTTTTAGCTGCTTTTGTTGAAAGATGGTCTATAATTTCTTGTTGACAAATCTTTATCAATTGTAGGTACATTTGACACTCTAGTTCTAGGATGCTCCCTGAGGTGAGTAATTAACAAAACAGATCAAAACAGCCACTAAATGCAGAGAGAAGTTAGTTTTAGTCTGTATTTTAATCTGTATTTTTTCAAATACTTTTTGGGGACATTACATCTTAATCTTACAATTTTATACTTTAAACTACTTATGCCAAAGAAGAATTCCTGCAGTTTTTTAAAAAGTGTGCGTAAAATTCATGTATGTTATTCAGGACAATTCAAGGTGCAAGAATTTAAAGGAAAAATATTTTATTATGTTGTTGTGGGCTTTCTAAAAATGGAATGCTAAGCCTAAAATAATTACAAGTACTTCATGAAAATTGTTCCTTTGTGCAGGATGCTATAGTAATGATGTACTTGATACTTTGTGTAATGGGTGACTTGTGACGTGGGTCTATGATGGTCCCTTGACTTTCTTTTTCCTTCGAAGTTCAGGACATAGTCTATCAAACAGTATGCTTGATACTGTTGTACGGTTGTTGTCATCCCTAAGATTCTTGATATGGTTGTACAGTTGTTGTCATCCCTAAGATCTTTGAAAGGCCTTTTACTAGTCAGTGAAAAATCAAAACCTCTGATATAATATCCTGATTTGAATTCTGGAACAGAAAAATGGTATTAATGAATAACTAGGGAATCCTGAATGAAATCTTTAGTTAACAGAAATAATGTGATTGTTAGTTTCTTAGTTTTTTTTTTTAGTTTCTTAGTTTTGATAAATTCTGATATACCTTTTGATAAATTCTTACATAAAATGTTAACCTAGTGGAAGCAAGGTATTAAGTATGTGAGAACTCTGTTTTAGGAACTTAACTCATTAAAGCCTGTAAATCTATAGATATATAACTGAATACTTTTAGTTCATTAATTTAGGAAAAGATTAATGACCATTATACTTGAACCATTTGTACTTTGTAATATTAAGAATTAAAAATTAAAATAAACATTAAAAATCCAGCAATAGAAATACTGTTTTTCATGTGGATGTACCAAGTTTTAAGTTCAGTCACTATAATGTCTGCACATTTTACATTGTTGCTGATTACTTTTCAGTTTTCCCAATGAAAGTTTATTGTAGAAGTAGCTAAACATCTGTTTCATTTTCAGTTCAGAAGATGAAAGCCTCATCTATACCAAAATAGAGTAAAAATTCATCAGTTTATCATATTGGCTGCTGGTATTAGTTGATAATCTTTTTAAATACCTACTAAGAATAAGAAATCTTTAGGTACTGGGGGAAGTGGAGAGAAATCATTTTAACTCTGTTCATGGTCTTGGGTTGTTAAGTTTCATAGAAATGATCTTGGCCTTAATTCTGTAGAGCTTAGAGGCAATGGTAGAAGTTTGTTTGCTTGAGCCAGAGTGATTAGTATAGTCCTTGAGTGTTGTACACAAGTGTGCAAAGTTAGGCCTGTGCTAGTTTATAGAAAATCTTGACTAGAAATTTGAGCTTTGAATTTTAAATAAAGGGGGCCCATTGTTTTCAGAAGTAGCGAGTAATCTTTATGAGGCAACAACACATGTAAACAAATGATTTCTTAAAAAGTCCTATCATGCAATAGACAGGATGTTTGAAGAGGCCGTGTAAAACATGAGCCAGGCTGAGATAAGTGAGTAAAACTTGGATAAGTCCCTGGGAGATAGTTCTAAAATACATGGAATGACATGAATGCAAGTCCGAAAGTTGCTCTCGGTGATGAATTACAGGCTTGTTGGAACTGAAATGAGGTAACGGAGGCTAAACATCCATGTGTGGAGTGATCATGATCTGGCTAGTCAGTAGAAACAGGGATGTCTTGAGATTCACCAAACTCAGTGATTATGAATAGGAGGATAGAGCAATGATGATGACTGATAACTTGAGCCAGTGTGTGTTGCCCGTGGTCTTCTGTCACATGTTTTCACTTTCAGGTGATGCTGTCCACCAAGCGGAACTGTCTGGCAAGAAGTTAGATTAGGGTCGGGAAGCTAGGACACAGAGATGTGGATCTCATCAATGTCTGAGGCAGACAAAGGAATTTCACCCAGAAGGGCTTCATTCATCTATGGCTGCAGAGAGGCCATAGAGAAAGCTGGAATCTCAAATCTGTCCGTATCAGGGACCCACAGTCTCCGAGAGCAGTGGGTCCAATTACATTCTATAAAGTGTATTCACGTGTGTATGTGTAGACCAGGGAGCCAACGAGATTGACATAGTCTTTAAAGAAATTTGGCTGTGTGACAATAGGGGTGTAGATAAAGAGCAGTAACTGACAATGGCAGAAGAAGCCTATTTTTATTACAGTTATCAGATATTTTCCAAGTGCCAGTTGTGCATGAGCGCCGTGTGAGAGGCAGTGGAGGACCCGAAGAGTGATTAAAATATAGTGAGTTTTTGTCCAACCAGAATAAGCGCTGCCAAGAGTTCTTCTGATTCTACACGTGCACTTCATCTAAAACAAAGTTGTTAGAGATTCTGGTATTGAGTGTAAGTGCAGAAGGACACAGGCAGCAACAGGGAACATCTTGGGGATGTCAGGGAGAGACCCAGAGAGTTAAAGGAGCAATGAAACGAAGGGAGAAGAGATAAGGTGGATGAGCCAGCAGGCCAGGGTCAGCCTGGGCAGACAGAGCCTTCTTCTAAAGTGGGTATAAAGAGGAGGGGAGACCAGGTCCTGTTAGACCTGCTTGGATGTGGGACAGAACAAATTGGGCCTCTCAGGAGATCTTCAGAATGAATGCCACATGCAAAACTGATTTGGATATAGTTTCTGCCTTTGAAAAGGACTTGGTCAAATGGAACAGGAAGGTAGATTCTGCTTCATTTTTATCCTGCAAGAGAATGTATGCAAAAAAAAAAAAACACTTGAATCATGGATGGTATTGGTTTTGACTGAAAGGCTGTGGTTTTTTGTTAATTTTGTGTTTTTTGTTTTGAGAGGTTTTTAAAATGTGTAATGAAACACATGTTTTTCATGTATCGAACACTGTATGAATATTTCATTGTCTTCTGTCAGCTAGGTTTAATTTGTGTTAGATGCCAACTAGAGGTTGGACACTAGGAACAGGAGGTCAGAGAGACATGTATGTTGACTTGCAGAGATTTCTGCCAGTTGACCTTGGAGGTAGAAAGTACATGGGGAATATTAGTGGAAATTAGAGAAAAAAGAGAGAACAGTTTATAACTGTGTGCTTCTACTTTTTGGCCATAGCCCAGTAACAGTAGGTAAAGAAGCATGAAGAAGATTTTAAGATGACAAAGTTAGGAAACCCTGTTCCAGAGCTTTCAGTGTGGAGCTCGACTGGTGATGGAGTTTCCACCCTATTGCCTGGATATTAACGCATCTGAAGTGTCTGTACTTCATTTTTTTTTTTTTTTGGCTATATTTTAAGTGCAGGTAGCAAGTGGTGCAGTTAAACAGAAAAGAACTAATGAATGCTGTGATTTGAGTTTGATGGTCAAATACAGCAAGACATTTAGAAGAAAAAAAAGTGTTTCAGAGGAAAGTTTGCTCTTTCCTTTGAAGTATCTTTAAAAAGTATTTTAAAGTCCTTCTTGCCAGAATAATTTTAAGAGCTGTTTTGTGAAATCCTACTTAGAAATAAAATGGGAGAAGGGAGTCTGGCTATCTTAGGTTAGGCCTTAATGTGATTTATTTAAAGGCAGTAATTAATATTTAAACACTACAAATGTTAGTCTGAGAATTACCCAGCGCTTTTTCTGGTAGAATATTGTGAGCAGGGTTTGCAGCTGGAGGGATGCCTGTCAAGGGATATATTTAACTTCTCATCTTCCCTCCTCCTCCTCCTCCTCCTCCTCCTCCTCCTTTTTCTCCTCCTCCCCTCCATCCCTCTCCTCCCCTTTTCCACTCTGAAGAGGCAACAAGGCCTACCAGGCTCGAGGCTGGCTCTGGTGAGGTCAAGCACTCCCATCCCAGCCTCTCGAGGGCTTTCTCTGTGTTGCCAGTGTGCTGGTAAAAATGACTTTAAACTCTTGTCAGCGCAGTTACTGGTGCATGCATCACAGTCCCACTCAAATAAACCTGTCACAACACAGAGCCGGCTGCTGGAGAAGAGGACAAGGGCAGGCCTCTAGCTTTCCATTCGAGCATCACTAAACGTGCACAGAGTGCCCAATTATTTCAGCGTTATTGAGCAAGCCTACAGGAGGACCCAAGCCTTGCTACATTAGATTTTCTTTAGTAATTTACTCAAGTACCGCTGAGGACACTTAAAGGGCTTAAAACGGTGGCTGCAACCAGTTTCCTTTTCTGGGTTGTTAATTCAGGTTTTCTCTTTCAAATTAACTCCGGCTGCATGCTGTGCAGTGGTTCTGGGAGAACTGTTTAACACTAATTTTCTCAATTTTCAGCTTTTTTTGTTCAACATAACTGCTTTAACAGTTACTCATGTATATGTTCTGGTTAGAAATGTATGATAGCTAAGCTTCTTTAAAAAAAAAAAAGAAAATACAGGGTCTTTTAAAAAGAATTCTGATTTTTCAGGTCTTAAAAGTAATTTCACTTTTTAAAAATGAAGTTATTTACACTGGATGCTGAAAATCTCCAAATCGAAGCAAGAAAGGTGGAATTTTTCAACTACCCATGTCTCCCTCACTTTCTCTAAAAGTATGCATTAGGGATAACAGTTTCTTTTGTGGGTGCTGGAGTTTCTGGTTTCTCTTTGACCCTCCTCAGTGGGGGTGAGGGGTGAATACAGGGAACAAATTCAATATCTGGGTCTGGTTTTTCACAGCAGCAGCAACTCCAGGCTCAGCATTTGTCACATGGACATGGCCTGCCGGTGCCTCTGACTCCTCACCCATCGGGGCTCCAGCCGCCTGCCATCCCACCCATTGGTAGCAGCGCCGGGCTGCTGGCCCTCTCCAGTGCCCTGGGAGGCCAGTCCCACCTTCCCATTAAGGATGAGAAGAAGCACCACGACAGTGATCACCAAAGAGGTGAGCTGTGCTCTGAGGGTGTCGGGGTGAGACTACCTGGGGCCAGGGTACGTTCTAGATGCCGTCGTTGACTCTGTAAGTTTAGTCTTAGTAGTGACTCAACAGTGGGCTTCTGTTAGAAAAGAAATTCACGATCAGAAGCAGTCCTTTGCCAAATGATACTTGTGTGGTTGGTGAGAATAAATGTGTTCCCCAGGGGCAGAGGTCTGTTTCCTGATTGTTGCCTTTGATGCCTGCTACTTACTACCCTGCTTCCCAAGCGTCCCAAAGTCCTGTGATATCCTGTGGTTGAAATAGTACGTTCCATTAATGACTAATTGTAACCAGACTTATTTTGGGGAAAGTCTTACCAAAGAAGGCTCATTTGATATTTGACCAGATTAGTGAGTATAAGTCTGACAGAACTACATAGTATAGTAAAAATCTCACAGATAAGGAAACATTCTATTAGTCTAGGTAATTGAGAAGGTACAGGACACATGAATGAAGTCGATTGGCTTAACTACCTCTCTTACCTGGTCTGCTTAGAAGTATTAAATCTATCTTAATTTCCTTCAGTAAGAATAACATGACTATATAGGTCATTAATTAACTGAAAGACCAGTTGTGTTTCCTGTGGATCAGTTTCTTTCACTTGCTAAGGAAGATAATAGTAAAGAGAAATTTTGATGTGACTATAGTTTGTACGCTTGTTACAGATAATTTCTAATAGCTAATGTCAAAAAGCAAATGCAGAACTCTCTCCCAGCATTTCTTTGTGGGAATTTACTCAGAGCATGGGTGGTTCATTGGTTTGCAGGCTATGGTTCATAATTAGAAGCTCTTATCTACTCCTTTTGCAGTGTCATTACCATGCATTATAATCTTGGGTAAATTATTTTTATGGCATGAGCATAAATTTACTATCTCTTATGTTTAGAAACACTGTAATATTTGCCTTTCAGTTATCTTAATGGTGGGGTACAGAGTTGACTCATGAATGTAAATACTTTTATAAGTGGAAAAATCAATACATAAATAATAAGGTCCAGCTTTGGTCCTTCTGAAATTGTGTCAAAGGTAGATGGGTGCTTTGTGAAATCTGGTAGAGTTGTATTAATAATTAACTTCATAGCATAGTTGACATCTGTGCAATTTATTATTTAGCAGAGATCAAGTTTGATAAATGCATGATTTTATGTAAACTAACTGGTACTTTTCTTTTTTCCTTCTTCCCACCACTTTATCTGCTTGTATTGCTGCTGCTTTGCCTGTAGACAGAGACTCCATCAAGGTAGGACTCAAAATGACAGATAAAGGAATGCGTAAAGGGGCCCTGACTGATTGAAATAATAGAGTCAAATAATAGAGTTTTTGAGGATTAGAGAACAATATGGTGAGCTTTCACCAAGTAGTAATTAATTGACTTTCCAGAATTTCATTGATATTTTTTAAAATATGGTCCAGTTTCCCTATCAGAATCAGATTTGTAAAGCAAATTTGAATTATAAGGCCAAGCTTGTTCTGCTCATTTTAGTATATCCTCTCACGTGAAAAAAGAGTTAACTCCTTTTCTTCACTTGGGCCTTGGCTGTAAGTTAATAATGAAGGAAGTAAATAAATTGATTGAGGAAATGCACACCAACTTCATATTTTGGAAAACAATTCCATTCTGCAAAATTCTTCATCAGAATATTTGTTTGAGTGGACATAGAGTTCCTTTGAAAAATATGGACTTGTTATGTGTGAGACCCTGGGTTCAATCCCCAGTACTCCAAAGAAGGGTTTTTTTGTTTTGTTTTTTTTTAACCATTTGTTCAAATCTTTGCTATTTACCAGAGAGCTTTTCTTTTCCTTTTTAACATCTTGGTTTCCACTGGGGTAGTTAGTTCATTCTCTGTGTTTACATCTGTCTTGCCTGCCTTCTCTGTGTCTTTGTAGAAAAGTTGTAGGGGAACAGGAAAACAGGAAAGGTGTGTAGGACATAATGGTTTTTATATGCTTATGCAACAGCAGAGTGGGATATGCTAAAGGTACTTGGATTTCTTTACTAAGCGAACACAAAAACACAGTCTGCCATCATAGAAAGTGAGGGAAGCGTGAAAGTTGAAAGTTGCTTTGATTGCTTTTGAACCAGGTATAATGTAAATACGCCACTATTATGTATGATTGTGTTACATATGCTATGGAATTACTTATCAATTAAAAAGAAAAGACACTGTTCTCAAGTGTTAGCCAAGTAAAGATTCTGTCAGCTCTCTTCCTATATATTTTACAATATTTGAGTGTTGGGGAATGTAGTTAAATCTCTTGCAGGTATTTTTTTTTTTTTTTTTTTTTTTGAGACAGGATCTCATTTTGTAGTTTCAGGCTGGCCCTGAGCTCACTATGTAGCCCAGGCAAGCCTCGAACTCAGCAATCCACCTGTCTCTGCCTCCCGAGTGCTGGGATTACAGGCGTGAGCCACCACGCCCGGCTCTTGCAGGTTTTATATAAAGACTAAAATGTTTCCCTGCAACTATCTGGTCTATTTTGGATATTTCTTTACCCTTGTCCTTTACAATAAAACAAACATTTTTAAGAGGTTTAAAGGTTTTATTCTCTGCTATAAATAATAGAAAATGAAAACAGTGTCTCTCTTTTATCTTTCAAGCATCTTTGTTAATTTGAAAGGACATTTGCTATATTCTATATAAATGTCAACATTTAGAATCGAAACTGTATGCATTACATGATTTAATTATGTACTTAGAGAGATGTATTTTCTTGCATAATATGTATATCAGTACCTAGATTGAAAAACACTCTTATGTGTTCCATACATGTGTACTTTGCAAATACTAAGCAAAGGCCGTGACCAGGATTAACCGATAGCAACCCTCGGAGAGTCTATCTAGTTATTCTGAGGCCAGGATATAAACACTGCCTGGTTTCTGGTGATCCATAGCTTTAGGCAGACCAGTGAACTAAACAAAAGCCTTCTCTTATGTCCTACTCCTAATGGACTGAAAATATTTATACTCCAGTGCACACTTTTATGTCAATTACATGTTATATTCCCACACATAAGAGTCAGGTATATCCTGAAATCGTCTGTAATCATTCACAGCGAGCCTCGAAGTGCCTGTGTAGCTAGAAGCCAGGGGAAAACCAAAAAGGAATTAGAAGTAGATGGTTCTGCCTTGATTTATTACAGAATGGTTATGGGCAGGGGTGTCCTCCAACTGGAAGCTGTGTTTTATCAGGTCTGAGGTTGTGCTGTGGTTTCGTAAGGTGAAACAGCTTGCTGGTTTCCTGAAATGTATTCTGTGATGCTCAGAAAAGCAGTCAGTTGCTTGTTCCATTGATCGTCCTTATCCTCTTATAAGTGATTCCTGGTTAAGAGGGGCTTTTATGATTGTCGGCTGTGTGACTCAAGCTGGTTTTTATCAGCCAGAGCGTGCCAGTTGCCTGCAACTGGAATTGGGCTTGTGTGCAATAATTTATTCATGCAGGATAATGCTCCTTAACATTTAACAGGTAATGAACGTGACATAAATTTCCTTCTTGCTTTTAATTTTTCCCTTTCCTCTTCTAATGTGCAAACAGGCAGCTCTGGTACTCTAAATAATAAGTAATTTTTGGCCATCTGTCAAAGGGAAATTTCAATACAAATTTAAATTAATGGTGCCTGAAATTTTTTATAGCTCCTCTAAAAGCCTCTAATGTGCAGAAAATTCTGAATGTGCTGGTAGTAATTAGTGTTGCATGTAATGAGGATGTGGGCAGTGTTATACAGCCCCAATGTAACATTTTGATATGGTAGCAAAATTTTGATTTATACAAGGTTTTGGATGAGTTTAATTATGAGAGAGACTTTAAAATGTTTTCTTGATTTTACAGATTATTAAATAGGGCAGATTTCAGAATCGCTTATAAAATATAAATTTAAACTTACTGTAAAGCTTCAGGTAATTAAGGTGCTTTACCTTTAGGTGCCAAATGAAATGAAAGTAATCGCTTGTTAAATTGGTGGGCCTTTTCCCTCTTTCTTTTCTCTTCTTGGAAGTTCTGTGGCTGCTAAACCACATGCTATTGGCTTTATTGATCTTGTTTTCTATGGCTCCAGTAGTCAAGTTCATTCCTAAGCCTGTTATTTGCAGACTTCTCTCTGAAGTTTTTCAACAAGGGTGGAGAATGTAAATATGGACCTAAAGGAGAAAGCACTGTAGGTGTCCAAGAATCAATTTCCTTGGTGATGAGAAACTGGAACAGTGTGTGTATCAAGGCTGTTGCAGGAAGGGCCACAGCCTTGGTTATGTGTAGCTGACTGTCCAGTAACTCTCTCTGCCCAATGGTGAATCTTAGCTTTGAGGCCTGAAACTGGTGAGAAATTCAAACCATGTTGTACTATCGTCCTGAATGGTAGGGTCAAAAGCCCAAATTCGGCTCTGGAGCAAGCCCATGACATAGGCTCCTCTTCCAAGTAGGGCTTTCTCTTGTCCTGATAACCGCCTGCCTAACCTTCCTGCTGAGGGTAAAGAGGTAAAGATGGTCGGCTCCAAAATGTCTTGCGGAGTTAACGTTCCCAGCCACTCCAGTGCCTTCCAGCTGTGGGAAGTGCCAGTTCCTGAGAGAGAGTCAGGCTTCCTTCCTTCCTTCCAGTCTTTGGGCTTTCACGTCGCTCTCCACTCTCTAGCCCAGAGGGCCTGAAGTGAGGGCAATGGTTGAAAGTGGGAAAGGCCACATTGCTTAAAACTCAGTAAGAAGTGGAGATACTAGACATGTTTCTCTCCTCAAATTTCCAGTGCCTTTAAAGCACCAATGTACATACCAAAATCAAGACTCATCTTAAATTCAAATGCAGAATTCGCTATCCTCAGATACTAATTTGTGACTTCTCCTAAGTCACTGTTACTGCGCATTTTTTCCTTGTTCATTTTCTACACTTGATCTTAGCCAAAAGGCTAAGAAGCGATCTTATGTCCATTTTCTATCCACATGATCTTCTGATACTTTATCTTGAGGCAATAACCTTCACTATTTGACTTGTCCATTGCCTAGTTAATCTCCAGAATCTCTTTACCAGTTTAAAATGCCACATGTCATGTTTGAGTATGTGGTCAGACAATGCACTAATATTGAACTTCAGTTTTTGTAATTTTTGCTAGTACAATGTAAATATGTATGGTGCAGTATTTTTCATAATTTTTAAAACTAAAAGTACTTTTTCTGTGAGCATCTATATGTGTATTTTTTTTTTTGCTTTTGAGACAGGGTCTCGCTTTGTAGTTCAGGCTGGCCCTGAGCTCACTATGGTGCCCAGGCAAGCCGCCATGAACTCAGCAATCCTCCTGTCTCTGCCTCCCGAGTGCTGGGATTACAGGCATGAGCCACCACGTCTGGCATTGTGGTATGTGGTATTGATTGTTGGTGGGTGTGTCTCCACGCCCAGCATTATATGTGGTTATCGGGGATCGAGCTCAGGACCTTGCGCTTGCGAGGCAGGCGCCGGAACCACTGAGCTAACCCTCCGGCCCTATATGTGTATTTTATACTGTGTGAATTCCTTCTTTGTTCAAAGACTTTCACAGTGGTTTGTTTTTACTTGTGTTTAAGGCAGTCCCTGTTTATTCTACTCTGTCTGTGTTTTGGTATTTGTTCTGGGCAGACAACTCCAGCATCACATGTTGGGTATCTGGTTCCCATCATTTATTCTGTGTTCACAAGAAAGTTTGGTCAGTGGAAAATCAGAAGGTTGTCTTGCTGTGCAAATCGAATTGTATGATTCACACCCAGGAAGCACCTTTGCCTCATTAGTTGGATGTTAGAGGTGAAAGTAGGTTGTTACCCTGAATGAGAATTATTACTTGTGTTTGTCACTTTACTTTGCACAATAAAACTTAATGGTCAAAGTACTACACCAAGGTCTTGTGTAACCTGTGTGACTTGCCCCTCACCTCACACCTGCAAAGGGTACCTGTGTCCAAGGAGTGTGCTTTTAACATACTTAACCCTTCAAAGTGCTCTGTGTGGGATGACAGCAGAGAAGAAGCTGTGTTAAGGAGAAGGGGCCAGGAGGAAAGATGCATTTATGTCAACCTTGGGGAAGAGCCAGAAGTCCCACAGTGCCCAGTCAGGAAAAGAGGATGGTAGAGGACATACTGCAGTGTTTTATGATCCTGCCTTTCCACTGGGTGACGCTCAGTGGCATCATTCATCGTATTTTCTGTAAAGTCATGAGTGAAGACTCCCAGAACTGCTCCAGAAAGTGATATGAACAAAGGGATCAGTGTTTCTAGTGCAAGGGGAAGCATTTTGAAATAGATCAGTGGCTACTTTTAGAAGTAAACTTGCACCATATTTTTTATCACACCTCATTTTTAAAGCAAATCCCAGATAAGTATGCACTTTGCCCTCAACTACCTCACTGTAGAAAACAAACACATTTCTCTTAACTAATGGTCATATATTTTTAGATTACCACAATGCCTTTAATCTCTCAGTAAAAATAATTATTTGTACCATCTTATATATATCCTGTAACTCAGCTTTGATTATTTCAAATTATTAACACGGGACGAGGTATGTATGTTACTTACAGGTGCAGTCCTTGCCGAGCATGCTAAAAGCCGGGGGTTTAATCCTCAGTGCAGGGGAAAATGATCTGCTTAAAATGAGATCCAAGTAAAGTCTATTCCATTTTGTCGTGATAATTCTTAGCTCTCCTTTAATCTGAGTCCCACTTTTTAGAATATTTATGATGCTGCCTAATTCAATAATTCCCTTCTCAAACTAATCCTTGGTTTTCCTCCACACCTTTCCGCAAAGAAGATTAAGATTCTTGCCTTCAAGGAGCTAGAAATTCACTCAGAGAAAATTCCTGTTTAGGTGTGGGGAGTCAAAGATACCGCCAATAAGAAAATAGAACTAGTTGGTATATTTTTAAAGCGCTATTTAAAAATATACTTTAAAAATCAATTGTAAGCAATACTTATATTTGGGCTTGTTTTAAAATTTCAAATATATTATCATCTTTATGTAAAGCCTAACTGACATGAACAGGACTCTGGTGATGGATGGGGTCCTAGATATTTTACCCCTTGATTAGTGGCAAAATTCACTGTATATCACCAACACATGCATATAGACCTAGACTTGGTTCTTTCATCCCATTCTTCCATCACAAGAAAAGGCCCTTCTTGGTGTGAAGTATTCTTGACACCCCCAGGAAGCACACTGGCACATCTCCGGGAGGCGTTCAGCAAAGGCTGTCCTGGGTTCTTCACCCTTCATGGATCTCAGGGCCCAACTGTAGGTATCCTTGTAAGAAGCTGGGGTGGTTCTTTATGTTTCATTTGATACAACCCTAGAAATGAATTTTGAAATGAAAATCTTACTACCATTTTCAGCAATAAAATGGGCTATGTGGGTAGCCAGGTAAAACAGTAATTACTTTTTATTTTAGAGGCTGGGTGGTATTGGGATAATTTTTCCTTTCTTTTCCCTGTAGTGGAGATTGCACTCAGAGCCCAACACATCCTAGGCTAGTGCTGTACTGCTAAGCTTTGTCTTCAGCCTTAGTTAATGTTTTAAGTCTGCTTTGGAAGGATTTATTAATGTAACTTTTCCCAAAATACATTGGTAATTTAAAATTTAAGTATTTTATTGTTGTGGGTGTTTTTTTATTTTGTTTTGTTTACATCTTTTAAAGCAGGTGTTTGTTTCTACCACCTGTTTTGCCATTTAGAGTTACCTTATCAAAAAACATTCAGGAATTTTTGCTCTATTGGTTTATGATGCCAAAAATGTGTTCAGTATTAATTGATCCCTGCTCTAGGCATGTAAACCGTGCGAAATGTAACAGGTGCCCTAATTCCAGGAAGTGTATCGTAATTGTTTGTTTAAATGTCTTCAGGGCATAGCTGGCCCTCAGGTGGTAAGCATGAATGGATTAATGATGTGGCTGGGGAAGATGCACTGATTTTGCACTCTCTCCTCCCCTGATTGCTGAAGCAGAACAAATACTACTAATTAACAGGGATGGGCTGATTGTCAGGGCTGCCTTCATGGCCCGTTTTGGTTTAATTATTTTATCCCTTAAACTAGAACTCTGTTACTAGACATTTTCATCCCAATATTTATTGTCTTTGATCTCCTTAATTAAAAAGCGTTTTATATTTTGTAAATGAATATCATCAAGTTTGTGTTTTAGCATTTTAAAATATTTGGAGGCTGCCCCCTCTCCCCCCACAAGCATAAGGTTCCTGAGTTCGATCCCTGGTACGGCAAAAGAAAGTAAAGAAAAATAATTTAAGAGACCCAAGATTTATTTAACTGGCATTTGAATTTCAAAGCATTTGTTTTTCAAAGTGTGGATAATTCTTCCAGTAAAAATATTCCCAAGAATTGTTCATCATCTTTTTAAAGTATATTTTTATAGCAATACTAATGCACTGTGGGGGGAAAAAAATCATAAAGTGCCCTGGAAAAGACTCATACTTTTCCTTTGAACGTGAATTTCTCCAACACTTAGTATCTCATTACTTGTCTTATTGCTGAGACAATACTGACACCAAAATTAAAGGAGAAGTTTATTTAAAGGGCCAGTTTGTAGATGTTTTCAGTCCATAGTTGGCTGGCTCCTCTCAGGCCAGGGGGATGGCAAAGGGTCATCATAAAGGAGAAATAGTTCATGGCAGGCAGAAGACAGCAATGCAATGGGCAGCAGCAGCAACAACAGTAGCAACAGTAGCAGGTCTCTTTCTGTCCTTTATATTCTGCTACGTCACCTGCTTTTAGGGCATCTCCATTCTCATTCAAATCCAGCCACTTCTGAAAAACCCCACCTATGACCAATGAGACTTTGGAGGAACATCTAGATATAAGCCATAATACAAGTGTCTAGATAGAAGCATTTATCTGAACTATGTATTTTTTTTTCTGTGATGATAGGAATAACTCATCTTCTGGATTCAAAAACTTTATGCAGTTGAGGGCCAGCACTAATGAGGGTCCCAGTTTTGGACTTTGGAGTCATACCTAATCATTACCATGACACCTCCCTTTTGACAGCCGGACAGGATTTCTCTTTGGGCCACATATGGGAAGGGCTGATAGAAAGGAAGCTTGCTGGGGGCCAAGTAGTACTTTTTGGACGATTTTTTGATTCCTTTAAGTATGTTTGCTGTTATGTGAAAATAATAAAATGATTTCAAGACCAGTGCTGTTTAGACATTCTGAAACCTGAAGTGTTAGAATTGAATAGTTAGCCATTTTTCTTTGACTGTAAGTACTAAGCAGTATGCCACATTGCTCTATCATATTGTTGAATAATTGGAACAAATCCAATTATTTCCATTTGCAAACACTGCTTTAAAACCCATTGTAGAATACCACTAGCGCTACTATTTTGAAGAAATTCCTGTTTACCTGCAGATAGTTGTCCTTGGTGGTTAAGTGGTATCATTCCTCTGTCCCCGAGTTCGGTGGCGCTCCTTGTTTTGCTTCACTGGAAATCAGAACATACACACACACACGGTGTGCTCATATGCTGTCCACCTTTCTTCCTTCATAGTTCAATATTTCAACCCCTCAGCAGCCACTGATACAAAAGCTTACACTTTTCTCTCCCTCACCATTCCAGAATTGCAGTCAGAAAGGTTTTAGAAGTTAACATGTCTTAAGTATTCTTCTTGTAAGTGTACTTCCTAAAATTTCATGGTAGGATGAATAGGAGGAATTTTTTTGTGTGTGTGGAAATGCTCATGATTTAATTGTATCACATTCAAGAGGATTCTTGAACCTTTTTTAAAATTGATACCTTATTTTAAATTGGAACCTTTTTTTAAATTTGAGTTTCTGGCTGTTCAGACTTCAGGGGAAGGAGAGAGTTGAGGGAGGGGAAATAAGTTAGTGTTACCACCCAGTGAGAGAAGTCCATAGGCAGCATAATAACACTTCATTTTTTATTTATTCCTCCTTATAGTCATTTTAATCTGAAAATTTTTGAGAATTCTATTTAGCTTTTCTAAAACTTGCTTTTTTGAGCGACATTTGGCCTTTTGAACAACAAAATAAAATTGGAAATGCTAATGTTTTGAGCCAACTAAAGGAGGAAAATAAAAATGTCACCATGGTAACAAAGCTGCTTTCTAGATGGTTTCCTAAGATATGCCTGAACTAGAAGCAGATGTCTGATTTGAGAATCTTGCCTCCTTCAATGTAAACAAATAACTTCTGGGCAGGTGTTGGAAATAATATGGAAATCCTATTAAGGGGCCCCGGGTTCCTGTCAGTCAGGAAGCCCATGCCACAAAAGGGCTGGTTGTTGCATAAAGGAGCAGAGTAAATTCTCATTAGGCTTGAGCTTTTCCCAGGAAATGATTGTCTCTGTGTGTTCTTTCTCCTGTGAATCTGAATGTAAGCTGTTGCTTCTATTGATCTATTCACTGGCTTTATTTTTTCCTCTTCATTCCAGATCTTCCCTAGTTGCTGCCAGCTTAGATTCTCCCCCTCACCCACCCCTTCCCTTTAGATTAACACTTGATCTGCGCTCCTGCCTTGAGAGTTGTGACATTTGTGATTTTAACCTCTCAACCTGGGTGGGGATGGAGGCAGGGTGTCTGGGGTGTTAGTCTTGCTCCCTGGCCTTTTTACAAAGACCCAGACTGATTGGATGATTGGACCTGGTGCAGAGGGCCTTTGTATAACTACACAGTGAGTGAGTGAGACCCTCCTATGTACATTTACTTGAAGTTATATTTTTTATGACTTAGGCAGAAACTGGAAGTGTAAAACGGCAGCTTTGTAGCAACTTTAAAAAACATTAGTTGTCTGGTAGGCCTCTAAAGGCTGTGCTGTCCAGTATGGTTGCCATTAGCTACAAGAGGCTTTTTAAAGATAAACTAGTTAACATGTAATACGATTTGAACCCCACCCTTGCCCTTGCACTAGACACATATCTGCTGTCCAGTCCCCCCAGACGTCATTGCACGGTGAACCCATATCAACAGGAGAAAGACATACAGCACCTTCCTGTGACCACAGGAAGTTCTCTGGGAGGGCACTAGAGACTCCAGCCTGACAAGGCCTGCTGGTTCTGCCGCCCTGTCCTTTCAAACCAACTTCCTGGTAGCAGAAACAAGATTCTGCTTGATGTTTAGAAAACAAGGAGCATGTGTGTATCTCAGTTTTGTGGTTTCAGTACTGCCCAGGGGTGGTTGGTATGGTTGGTTGCACTAATATAGTGATCTGTAAATAGTTTTGAGCCTTTTCTTTTTTCTTCCTTGTCATGGGACTGGTTGAACAGTTTAACATGAGTTTTTTCCAAAATGGACCCCTAGGATATACATTTTAATGTTTCCAGATAGAAAATTGTGGCATTATAGTGGGGGCGGGGGTAGGGGCGGAAGGCTATATATAATGGTGCTCTTTATAATACTCAGAAGGTTAAACGTGGATAAACACAAAACAAGGCTTCAGAAAAGCCACACCATTATTATGCAGCATTTCTCGGACTATAGTCCCCGAGACGCACTTCATAAAGCCAATAAAGCGCTCACTGGTGGTCTCCTGTTGCCCTAGCAACGGACCATGGGGCACAGTGTATGTGAAATGCATGAACATCTGTGAATTAATCTTTTTTAGTTTGTTCTTTTCTTGGCACTGATTGGGCCACTCAGGCTTCTGCCTGCTTCACTGTGTGGAGGGGTGATCTGGAGCGGTCCCTGGGGCCTTCCCCTAAAGTGGGTGGTGGAGTGGAAAGTGAGGGGACATTTATCCTGGGTGTGCATTCAACAGTGGAGGGATTTACCCTGACAGCACTCGTGGCAGGATGTTATTAGCTTACTTTCTGGTGCATGGGAAAATGAATGAAAATTTTTGTAGTAAATCTGGACATTATTAGGCCGCCCTAAAAAAAAGTAATAATCTGCAGAAAAAATTGAAATAATCACTGTGTTTATGCCACAGTAATTAGTACTGAAAGCTGTCTGAGTGCCTCTGTATCCTTGGCCCAACCTCCTCCCTGAAGATCATACTAA
The DNA here is from genome assembly GCA_004025085.1 of Thryonomys swinderianus. Lineage (NCBI taxonomy): Eukaryota > Metazoa > Chordata > Mammalia > Rodentia > Thryonomyidae > Thryonomys > Thryonomys swinderianus. Next base: position 41,638 of record PVIC010010963.1, read on the forward strand.
CCAAACCATGTTGGACTCGTCTGAGACACCTGAATTGAATCCTAAAGCTGGAGTTTGTCTCAATAATAAAATAACTGAGTATGACTTTATTTAGGGGCATTTCGAACTAGTCTGCTGACACTTTGGCCTTAGAAGAACAGCATAAACTGAGGTTAGTGACTTTATCACCCTTATAGAACTGACTTCTTCCTTCCTCCCATCACTCCCTCCTTCCCTTGGAGGTGTGACTCTATATACTGTGCTGTCTACTGTGAGCAGCGCCTTCTGTCAGCAGGCGATGTGTACTCCATCATTTTCTATTCCCTTTTCTTTTTTCCTTTCTTTGTTCCTCTCCTCCTCCTTTTCTCCTACCTACCAATCTTTCTTATGGCTTGGTACTCTCTGCTTCCTGGGGAAGAATAAAAGAATAACATTGCAGGGGCCGGAGGGTTAGCTCAGTGGTTCCGGCGCCTGCCTCGCAAGCGCAAGGTCCTGAGTTCGATCCCCGGTAACCACATATAATGCTGGGTGTGGAGACACGCCCATCAACAATCAACACCGCATACCACAATGCCGGACGTGGTGGCTCACGCCTGTAATCCCAGCACTCGGGAGGCAGAGACAGGAGGATTGCTGAGTTCGCGGCGGCTTGCCTGGGCACCATAGTGAGCTCAGGGCCAGCCTGAACTACAAAGCGAGACCCTGTCTCAAAAAG
>PVIC010010964.1:0-42374 GCA_004025085.1 Thryonomys swinderianus
ACAATGCTGGGTGTGGAGACTCACGCCCACCAGCAATCAATACCGCATACCACAATGCCGGGCGTGGTGGCTCATGCCTGTAATCCCAGCACTGGGGAGGCAGAGACAAGAGGATTGCTGAGTTCGCAGCAGCTTGCCTGGGCACCATAGTGAGCTCAGGGCCAGCCTGAACTACAAAGCGAGACCCTGTCTCCAAAAAGCAAAAAAAAAAAACAAAAAAAAAAACACAAAAAAGACCAAAAATAAATAAATAAAAATGTGGTCTCCACCTGGCTCTGAACTGGGACTTTACAGGTGACCCTCACTAACTCCCCAGTCATGGCTTCTTCCCTTCCTCATGGGGTTTTGTAGAGACTGAAGCCACTCTAGGCGCTGATGTTATATTCTTAGCAGAAGGCATGGACCAGACTGCTTCAACTTCCTGCTAGTGGGTTTGATCCTTGGGCACCAGGATGGGCTCCGCCCAGTGGAGACCTCGGGTTGGGGATGTGGACACAGTGATGAGCTGCCCTGGCTTCTGGGATCCCCCACCCCAGCCCCCCGGGTTTGGAGGCTTCACTTTGGAAGTTTACGGCCAGGGGGAAGCTGTGGGAGTCGCTTCCCACCTCCTCCCCTGGTGGCCTCAGGTGCAGGTGCTCGGGTCGGTGTGGCGCGTCCCTCGAAGGGGCACTGGTCTTGGGGGAGTTCGATCTACACGCCGCTGAGTGGTCCCAGCCCAGACACCTCTGCGGAGCTGGTGGAGACGCGGCAGCTGTGCACACTCACCGGTTCTGGGCAGAGCACAGGGCTCGTGCCTGTCATCACCGTGGAGAGAGCATGGGACACAGTGAGCTCCGTAATGACTTCAGGGCCAGCCTGGCAGACACGAGGGCCTGGGCCACACCCTGTGGGCATCAATTTGTTCTCCACTTCCAGAGTTGCCATTTTAAGATTTCAAGTGTCTGTTTTGTTGTTTTTTGTTACAAAGGGCAGTGAGCCCAGGGACACTGTACCACTGAGCCTTGCTTTTTTGCCGGGCTGGGCTGTAACTCCTGGCTTGGCCTCCCCGGTCTCAGAGTTCCTGGTGTCTCCCTACCTCCGCTTCCTTGGAGATGGAAGTGCCTGGATGGAGGCTCCACCCCAACTCTGTGGTCTCAGGATCCCAGGTGCCGAGCCTGCCCTGGCAGAGCTGGATGGTGTCTGAGTCCCCAGAGCCATTTTACCAGGGTCTGCAGCCTGCTGGCAACCAGAGGGTCCGGGTGCAGCCCGTGGCACTGAGCTGCATGTCCCTGTCCCTTTGCCTGCACCCCGACTGCCAGGCACGGCACTTGACTGGGTCAGCTGCACAGCCTGAGGGCACAGGGAGAGCCCATCAGGCCCTGAGGGAGGGACGGAGGGGCGAGGTGATGGTCAGTCAATGGGCAGAACAGCTTGAATAGCACTGGGGTGAACAACTGGCCCCCATCTGCCCAAGAATTCAGTGACCTTATTTGGAAATAGATCTAAAGAGCTGGACGTATTTCCAATACCCCCCCAGGCTGAAGCAGGAGGATCCCCACAAGTCATAGTGTTGCCCGGTCTACACAAGTCCGAAGCCACCCTCAAGTATAGAGAGGAACACTCTCAAAATAGGGGAAAAAAAGGCTGGTTGGATGTAATTGGGTAATTGAAGGTGAGTCAGAGGGAAACTGATCCTCCCTGTAGGCCACAAGGAGGGATACAGAGGGGAGCAGCACCCCAAGCAGGGGTGTTCAACATCAGGCACCAGAAGGGCAAGGAAGGGCCCCGGAAAAACAGCTGGCCACCACCTGGTGCCCAAGTGCTGCCAGCCCCAGGGCCCTTCCACCAGGCCCAGGGGTCCCCAGTGCCAGCTGCAGGGGGAGAGCTGGTGCCATGGTCCCCAGCTGTGGGCTCTACCAGAAGGGAAAGACTAAGCAGGGGTGTGTGACAGGTTCAGTGGATGTTTAAATTTAAAAATAAAATGATTACAAACAAAAACATTGTCAGGCATGGTGGCTCAGGCCTGTAATCCCACCACTCGGGAAGCAGAGGCAGGAGGATTGCTGTGAGTTCAGTGTTGCCTGAGCTACATGAGCTCAGGGTCAGCCTGAACTAAGCGAGACTTAATCGGAGCTGCATGGCCATGAATCACCTCACAATCCTCCCCTTGCTGTGAGCACACTGGTCCCACCGCTGCCGTTTCCTGCAACGGCCCAGGAGTTCCCTCTCCTGAATGTTAGCTGTGCTGTCCTGGCCACCTCCACATCCTCAGTTGACTCAAAACCTTCCCTTTCCTGGTCATCTTGATTCGGGGGAAGAACCAGGAGTCACACAGAGCCAGATCTCATGAGTGAGGTGCACGGTGACACAGCATCGTGTCTCATGGGTGGCCTTTCTGTTGGACAGGCAGCAGCTGTCATAGTTTCAGTCAGACTTTGTAAAGACACTCATAAAAGCCCCCTCCAGAGCCTTGTGCAGTCGCTGGGCTCACAGGATAACCCAGTGAGGTGACCTGGAGGAGGCTGCCCCTGGTGGCACAATCTCATCCGTGGAAGCAGCCCCTCGCCCAGCTCAAGCCTGTGCAGTTTGTGCCCACAGCCCCCAGTTAGCAGGGGTGGGGGGGGGCAGCAGCTACAAGCTCTCAAGGTGCCCAGTGGGTCCTGCAGCACTCCGGGGAGGCCACTGGCCTTGCCAGCTCCTAGCCTCCCATGGGCTATGGGGTTTTCTTCAGGATCTTGAATTCAGCTGGGACCTCCAGGCCCCAGAACCACAAAGGGAGGACACTTTTCCTCCTGCACAGCTGACCTCAACAAAGGCCTGAGTCCTGTCCCACAAGTCCCCAGGACGACAGCAGAAAGCCGAGAAGAAACTGAGACAGCAGTGGGGAGGCAGGATTTTAATATACAAACGCCAAACATGGCCCAAGCCTAGCTGCCTGGTTGTGGCCCAGCAGGCCTGGGACCCTGGAAACCGAGTTCAGACCTCCTGCACTACACGGACTCCAAGGATTTGGGCGCATGGTGAAGACCCAACATTTTCTGATGATGCTCAGGGTCCGAACAGACTGTGGAACAGTTCTTTGGCTCATTGTTCACTCTGCTCTTGGCAACGTCAGAGTCAGAAACGGCTCCCTGGGGATCTGGGCATCTCAGGGCACCCAAAGGTGCAGGCAGCTTTTGGGATGACCTGGGCACAGGTGGGCTTCCTGAGCAGCCCCTGGGCCACCTGGATGTCTCTCTCCCAGGCTGCACGAGTGCTGTCAGTGAGGCTCCTGCTGGTGGCCTCTTTCCATCCTATGCAGGGGTTTTCTGCGTTAAGAGACTTAAGGAAAGAGCCCACTGAGGCCGCCTGGCCCAGGGCAGCCGCCGGAGAAGGGTGGGCAGGCATGGAAGAGGGTTTCCTCGCCTGCTGGGGATGCTGAGTTCACCATCCTATGCCAGTCTGTCATTGAGGGGCCCCTCTCGTACCCAGTCTTTGAGGGGACACCCAGAGTGTGCAGGGCATCCTGACGGACTCCCAACCTGCAGTGTGTGAACCCCACGGGCACGCACATATTCACCCCCTAAGCCCAGTGCCCACCCTGGCCGGGCTCCCGAGAGCCACAGCCGAGCCTGACCACCGTCCTAGGGGCTCTGGGCCCAGACCCGAGGCAAAGCCACAGCCCCCCGGGAGCCCACCGCAGGGCCACAGTGTGCAGGGTCCTCTCTGGCCGTACGCATCCCTGGAGGCGCCATCTGCCCGTCCCGGCCTCAATTTTCCGGCCCCTCAGGGCCCGGGCGCCCGCCCCGCTCCGCATGGGCCTGCAGAAGGCCTGCGATCTCTGCGTTGGCCGGCGACTGCAGTGCGAAGGACAGCGCCGTGCGCCCGGCCTGCAGGGAACGAGGGAGGCTTGTCAGTGCCCAGGCCCAGCGCGTGCCTCTTCCCAGGCAGCCCCACGGGCGCCGCCCGCGCTCTCACCTCGTCAGCCAGGCCGCTGTCACAGGCCGGCTGCGCCAGGATCAGCCTCACCAGGTCTGCGTTGCCATGGCGACAGGCCAGCATGAGGGCCGTGGAGCCCGAGTGGTCCCGCAGGTTGACGTCCGCCCGGCAGCGCAGCAGCGCGCGCACCATGTCCCCGCGCTCGTGGCCGACGCCCAGCATGAGCGCCGTCTGGCCTCCCTGGCGACCAACCGGGGCGGGGCGGTGAGCCACGAAGGGCTTGCGGGTGTGGGCGTGGCCTCCTCGGCCACCGACCTGCTTCCTGACCCAGCCCGCGGCCCGGCCTTCCCTTCCCACCGGCCCAGGCCCAGGCGCTGCCGTGAGGCCGTTAGCGGCCCTCAGCGGCCTGGGATGAGTCGCTTGCCCTCTCGTTCCGCTCTGGAAGGGCGGCGGCCTCAGGTGAGCGCGCCTCCGCCGGCCTGCGCACCACCACTCGAGATTGCGGTGACAAGGGCTGTGCAGGGGGCTGTGGGCAGGAGCGACTTGGACCCAGAGCGCTGGCTGCTGGGGACGCTGCCGCAGGCCAGGTTCTCTGCTGTCAACGCAAGAGTGTGGGAACAGGGTCTTGTGGGGTGTTCAGAATCCGTTTCCAAGGGTCGTCTCACTTTTCTGCACAAGCTGAAGGCCCAGGTCCCTGTCTACCCTTCATTTTAGATTATCTCAAAGATCTCCAGAAAGTGAACAGCAGCCAAAGGGCTCCCCATCTTTGAGACAAGCCTAGGTCGGCTTAGCCCCCTGAGCTGGGGTTCCCCTCCAGCAGTGCCACTGCACATCTAAGTACCCCACAAAGCCTTCACCAGCCAGGGTGGAGCCTGGGGTGAGGCCTGGTGGGAAGGCCTCAGTGGCTACTGGGCCTTCTTCTGCTCTCTTTGCTTCCTGGATGAGATGAACAGCCCCTGGGCTGTGCTCCCACCAGGGTATTGTCCTGCCCAGGCCCAAGGCCAGGGTTACTGAACTTCGGGAGCCATGAGCCACAGTCCACCAGCCCTGTGTTTGACTCAGGCCATACTGCTCCAGCGGTGAGCCACACCCAGCTCCCCTCAGAAGTTCACTGAGCAGCTTTGAGCATTTGAAGCATTGACAGGAAGCTAGGGCAGCGACCCACTGGTGCCCAGGCAGCCCTCTTCACACTGCCCAGTGGAGCTGGGGCTGGGCAGCTGGCCCTGGGCTGCCGCTTGTGCTGTACCATCAAAACCTAGAGTGAACTGCATTTTTACTTTAAAGGAAAAATTATCACCATAAAAAGACACATTGCCGTGACCCTCCTCCCCCATCAGACACAGCCCACTGCCACTTTCACAGCAGCTCTGGAGTCCTCTTTTCAGAGCGTCTTCAGTTGTGCTGTCTTGGCTGCCTCAATGCCCTAAGTCAGTTCAAACTTAGGTTGGAAAGGTGAGTTAGCCTTTTATGGTCATCCTGACTTTGCGGAAGAGCCAGAAATCACACAGTGCCAGGTCCAGTGAACAGGGTGATGGGGACATAGGGTCATGTCTTTGCAAACTGCCTTTCTGCTGGACAGCATTGGCAAGCAGCACTCACTGAGTTTTTTTTTTTTTTTTTTTTTTTATCACATTTGGTAACACGTTCAGGAAAGATAACTCCAGAACTGCTTCAGAAAGTGATGAGGGCCAGAGACTTAGCTCAGTGGTTCCAGCTTCTGCCTAGCAAGCACAAGGTCCTTGGTTCAATCTGGTAACCATGTACAACAATACTGGGAGTGGTAACTCACGCTCACCAGCAATCAGTACCATACACCACAATGCCGGCCAAGGTGGCTCATGCCTATAATCCCAGCACTTAGGAGGCAGAGGCAGGAGGACTGCTTGCCTGGGCTACATGGTGAGTTCAGGGCCAGCCTGAACTACACAGCAAGACTCTAAAAAAAAATAAATAAATAAAGTAAAATAAATAAAAGTGGTGAGAACTATGGGATACATGTGTTCAAAGCCAGAGGGAGGATTTTGAGGGACATTAATGCCAATGTGCCCTTTCTTGTTATTATGTTGCATTTTAAATATTCACTGTGTTTTTGATTACCCAACATAAAATGCCCTTCAGTTTTGGCACAGAGGACTCCACCCTGCCAGCCCCATGGCACCGGGGCTGCTGACTCCCAGCAGGTGAGACCTCCGACCCTCAGCTCGCAAGTCACATGGGCATCCATGATGGCTCCAGCTATACAGACGCTGTGCCCTGTGTCCAGGTGGACAGAGCCTCCGGAGGCCTTCCTCTGGTCCACTCAGTGCCTGCCCTGGGCAGAGATCCCAGGGCTGAGGGACCCGTCCCTTGGCTGCTACACAGCTCTGCTGTCTGCCAGCTGTCAGCCCACTTCTCCCATGGGCGCAGGCCACATTCCCAGTGCCCGAGTGGGCACAGTGTGGTAGCTATCAGGCTGTCCTGGGTAGCAGCCACCACTGTGCCACTGCCCTCAGGGGGCTGGAGCCCTGACAGGGAAGCTGAGACGATCCAGTGCTCACAGAGAGAAGTGGGGTAGACTTGATGCCCTTTGGGGCCTTCTGACAGGAGGCACAGGTAAGAGCAGTGGGGACCCTCCCAGCCTGGCCCGCAGCCGGCTCCAGGGCCAGGGCAAGGTTGGCTGCCCCTCCTGGTGGGAGGAGGTTTTAGAACGATTGAAACCTGGTTATTTCAGACTAAAGCGGCCTGGGCAGACTGACCCCTTGCCAGCAGGCCTCTACAGTGGCTTTCTGGGTAAACTGAGGCCTGGGAAGGGGGTCCTCACAGCCTCAGACCAAGAATCTACCCTGTGTGCACTGGCTGCCAGGCTTCCTCTCCATCAGGCTGGGGCCCACGGCTTTCTTAAAACCTTCAGAGAGGGAAGGGCTAGCGAGGGCATCTGAAGGCCCCAGGAGCACCTGCCTGGTCAGGGTCTGCTTGGGCCAAGGGTCCCCAGGGTGCCCTGGCGCAGACAGCCTGAGCTTCTCCAGAGGTATATGGTGTCTGGGTCTGGAGAGATCAGGGCGGACCTGCCCGTCCCACCTGGTCTCAGAGATCCAGGAAGAGTGGACACTCAGACTTCGGCAGCCGCAGGGACATCCAGGCTCCCGGGGAGAAAGCGCCCAGAACCTGTATGGCCCTCCCGCCCTGGAAGCCCCTCATGCTCAGGGGTGCGGCCACAGCTGCCCTGCCCACCTGCGTGGCCTGGATGTTCACGTTTCCTTCCTGCAGGAGCCTCCACACCACCGCCATGTCCTCGTCGGTCGCTGGGGAAGCCAGGGGCGTGATCATCACGGCCGTGTAGCCAGCTTGGTTCTGGCGGTCCACGGCACAGACACCTGTGGAGGTGGACACTGTGGCCAGGGCAGCAGGGGGCACAACCACCCTGGAGAGGAGGCGTAGGCAGCACGACACTCTCCCTGTTCACATTTTTAGCAGACTTTAAACCGAGTTTTCTTTTTCTTGAGACGGGGTCTTACTGCACAGCCCAGACTGACCTCAGAGTCACATTGATCCTCCTGCCTCAGCTTCCCAAGTGCTGGGATTATAAGCATGAGCCACCACACTCAACCAGCCTGGGTTTTCTTTACCACTTTTCGGATGATCCCCGGCAAGGGATCCACAGCAGGGCCAGAGACGACCACAAGGCACGACGATCATGGAATGTGTCAGCCTGGGTAGAAGATACCACTGCCGCCTTGGAGGGGGGCGTTAATGGGCAGAGGGCTCCATAGCTGTCCGGGTAAAGGTGACCCCCTGTGCCATGCACTGTGTGCATTCTGGGCCCAGGTGTGTCCCATTCTGATGGCTGTGCCTGTGGGCCCCTCCTTGGGGCCTCCAGAATCAGGGCATAGCCGTGCACAGGTAAGCGTGGAACACCTCCCAGGAACAACCTTCCTGCTTGAGGAATGAGGGGAAAACCTTTAAATCTTCTGTTGAAGCAATAAGAAATGTTCCACATAGAATGAAAAAGTGAACCTGTGTTTAAAAATGATAAAGCCACTGAGCATGGTGGCTCACACCTGTAATCCAAACACTCAGGAGGCAGAGGCAGGAGAATTGCTGTGAGTTCGAGGTTTGCCTGGACTACATAGTGAGTTCAGGCCTGAACTAAACTACAAAGCGAGACGCTGTCTCAAAATATATATATATATATATATAGTCAGTGAAAATTTAAAATTTAAAAAAAGGCACATGCTTATAGTCCCAGCACTGAAGAGACTGAGGCAGGGGGATGGCCCCAAGTTCCAGACCAGTCTGGGCAACACAGCAAGACTTTATCTCAAAATAAAAAAAGCAGAAAGCCTGTCTCACAGGCCAGGGCTCCACAGAAGTCGGGGTCATGCACAGGCTGGCGTCCACGCTGTAGCACTGCCCCCGGGGCGGCAGGCCAGTCATGCTCTGTGGGCAGAAAGCCTCCCAAGCAGCGCCCTCCCCGGCCGAAAGGGGAGCTCAGAGCACGGTGCCAGCGATGCCCAGATGTGGAAGCGCCAGGCCTTTGTGGACACAGGCAGTGAGAGCTGATACTCATGCACCGGGTAGCTGAGACTCGCTTCGCCTGAGACCTCATGGGCCTGGGGGCCACAGAGTAGAGCCGCCCCCCCGGCTGGGACCCACAGCCCCTCTCCAGCACCCCAGGCAGCCACACGGGGACAGCACCTCCTTCCAGCAGTGCAGTGCCCCAAGGGTGGCCCCTGTGTCCTCGCCTGGGTCCCCAGAGCACGAGCACCCCGCCATAAGGGTGCAGGACACGACAGTGGGGGTCACCACCTGTGAAGCCTGGGCCTCTGGACCATCCACAGGGGTGTGCAATGAGGGCACGCTCACTCCTCCCTCAGGAGCCCGGCCTCTGTGGAACTGCCTCAGAAGGCAGGAGGGCAACTTGCCCTGGCATCTCACAGCTAAGCACAAAGTGGACTCTGCAGTCCGGCAAGGGCTAGGCTCTGGGAGGGAAGGGTTCCTCAGGCTCAGGGGAGAGCACCACAGCTCACGTCCTGGGGAAAAGATGTGACATACACACACGTGGGAAGCCACCCTGGGGGCTGGGGGAGCACTGAGCAGGGGAGAAGCTCCTCCCTGGAAAGACGTGTGGTATACAATGGCCCCAAGTGAGGTCTCAGCCAGCTGGGATGCTGAGGCAAGAGGACCACCCAGGAGCCAGGTCAGCACAGCACCCTCGTGGGGCCCCTGGAGGAGACACCGAGACACCCACCTGTGTCGAGCAGCAGCCTCACCACGGGGAAGTTCGAGTGAGACACGCTGTAGTGTAGCGCCGTGTTCCCGTTGCGATCAGCCAGGTTGACCAGCAGCTGCAGGAGATGCGGGGAGAGCAGCTGCGCCTCGCGGAGGTAGGCGGCCACCACCGCGGGGCTGGACAACTTCCGGCTGGACACACGGAACCACTCCTGGCTGATGGTACTCAAGCTCTGCCTCTGAAACCCCAGAGGACCCCAGGTTCAGGGGGGTCCCAGGAGGGCAGCCAGGTTGCTCCTGCCTCCCCTCCTCAGCAGCCACGTGGGCTGCAGTGATCCACTTCCAACGTGTGTGCCAGGCCCCACCAGGGTGGGCACCGGCAGGACCATGTGGGACCCAGGGACAGGACCTCGGTAGGTGGCCAGCTGAGGCACCGTGGGCACGGACACACCTTGTGCGCTGTTACTCAGCCGCACAGCCGGCCTCTCGCAGCCTACCTGCTGCCACCTGCCAGGCACAACTGCCTCAGAGAGCAGAGCTGTACCTCGGAAGAGTGCCCCCCAGTTGAGCCCAGCTGGCGCGTCTTCCATCCTGGCTTTGGGCTCTGCCACACCCTTGGAGAGAGGGTTAACACACGACAGGCCCTGAGGGCGCATGGTGACACATGCCCAGACTGCCCAAAAGCAGGAGGACCTCGGGAAGCAGCTGTTACCTATGTCTCACCCACTCTGGGACAGGGACTGGACTCGGAGTCCCAAGTCACATGAGCCCTGGCTCATCTAGGAGGCCACACATCGTCCGAATGTTTCTGTCCCTGTGACACTTGGGGCTGAAGCTCCCCTTCCCCTGGCTCGAGGGAGGCCCTGCGCTTGCGTCCTGACCAGGGAGCGGGCCGGGCTTGCACAGCACAGCCTCTGGTCCCACTTTGATAGGAGCGGGCGTCCCCTGTGGCAGAGGGGCCCCTCTGGCCGGGATGTCATCCCACCCACACATTATCCTCTTCTCCACCTGGAAACACCTCTTGTAGCCAAAGACCCGATGTGAAGGGACACTGGGGTGGATTTTAAATAAGGAGTTGCATCTGAGTCCAGGCTCCAGGATGTGCAGTGCCACTGGACACTGCCTGGCTTGTCGGTCCTGTGACATCTAGGGACAATTTGCCAGTCAGCTGAGACAGAGGAAGGGGTTGCTGGTACTGCCCCTGCCACCTGAGGGTGAGAGCTGGTAGATCTCAGATGCCTCCACCTGGGGCCCACGATCTCTCAGGACATGGCCAGTGCTGGCCAGGGCTCTGCTCAGGTGGCCAGCCTGACCTGGAGTGCCTCTCACCATGGCCACCAAGGAGAAGAACATCTCCTTGGTTTGGAACCATGGGCCAAGGATACACTCTGAGGCTGTGGTGAAGACCACAGAATTAATGTCAGGGCACCAGGGTGGCAGGCAGAGGCTGCCCCTACTCGCTGCTGATGGGGACACGGATTCAGCCCAGCCCGCCTGTGGCCAACCTGGGCATGCACGGCACTGGGCCTGGGCCACCCCAGAGCTGGTGACAAGCTTCTGTGCGGCCTGAAGATGAGGCCCTCCTCTACCTCCTCACCTGCTGTCACCCAGCACACTGCCACCCAACAGGCAACCCAGGCTGCCCCTCGGCAGTCTTCCTGACATTACCAGCTGTGTGTCAGTGGCCCCGGGTTCCGGTGGGGGCTGGCTCAGTGCCCGGCACGCACTGAGGAACTCCTCTGAGGGCTTCCATCTAGACAGAACAGCACACACACACAGCCTCTTACTGCTCGGCAAACACCGCAGGCAGACAGGTGGTGGTCGGTGTTTGGGCAGATGGACAGATGAGCGGGTGGGGGGTGAGGGAGACTCACTCCCACCTGCTCACCGGGGGCCTCACCTCTCTGCCTTGGGAGGGGGAGCGCCCTCCCCAGGCCCACTTTCCCGGTCTGTGCTGCAGGGGGCTTCAGGGTGGCACTGAGTGGGATGGGCAGCCCTGTCCCGTGCACCCTCTGGGCCACTGCCCTTCTGCTCAGCCTCGCTGCCGGACAGGTGCTCGGGGGAGCTGTCCTCCCCACTGTCCTCCCCGCTGGTCTCCTCGCTGGAGGTGGTCTCGTAGCTATGGAAGAGGGCAAGCTCAGCAGCCGTCCTTCCTCCCAGCCCACATCAGCTCCGCCACACAGTGGGCTCTGCGGCACCCCGCATGTCTGTGCCACACCCCAGGTCTACTCTGCAGGACCAGGAGGTGCCCAGGAGCCCAGCTGAAACAGCAGCCAGACCTCCAGCCCCCACACAGGAACCTGGCCAGCTGGGGAAAGCTGACACACAGACCGGCTTCCATGTCTGTTCCTGCGTGCGGCCGCAGGCCGAGGGCTCAGAGCTGCTTGCTCCTGGAGTCCCGTAGAGCCCCCGAGAAACACTTGCCTCCCTGTGAAGAGCTCCCACCCCACTCCAGACAACAATGAGGGGCCCTGGGGCTCTATGCAGCACCCCAGCATGGCACCTGCCATGCCCGGTCAGGGAAGTGAGGCCAGCCCATGTGACTCAGGCTCCCTCTCTGGCAGGGCCCCAGCACAGCTGGAGACCCGCTACAGCATCCATGTGGGTCACAAGGACTCCCTGACCCAGCTGACCCTCAACAGGCCTGACTGGATGTCATTCTGTTGAAGACACCACACATGGCCACAGGCACTGGTAGCCTTGGGTTCCCCTGAGCCTCCTAACCAGGGCTCTGCCCAAGGCCCTGTGCCCAGGTTTGCAAGCCCTGCATGGCCCCTGCTGTGCCCATGACCTGTCTTCTTAGGCCCCACATCTGTCTGGAGTGAGCAGCCTGAATGGCTTCAAGAAGATTCCCCAGAAGTCCTGCATTCATTCAGCAGAAATCACTGAGCCCCACTGTGGCAGGCAGTGTTCTGATGCTGCCACAGAGCCCTGCCCCAGGAGACACAGGAGATAAGCAGGTGAGGAAGCATTCTGTGCCTGGCACAGTGGATACGACAGGAAAGGCCATGGCAAAGGGAGGAAGTCACAAGCCCCCAGCACACAGGGCACAGGACCATGTGGTGATGAACCTTCCCTGACTATCACACCGAGAGCTCAGGGCTGGGGTCAGACTGTCCCCGAAGCTGGCTGCTGTTCCCATGGGCAGTTGGCACACTCTACACTCCCCTCTGTGGCCTGATCCTGGCAGCTGGAGGATGTGGCCTGAGCAGGGGGCCCAGCAGCCAAACATAAGCAGGTCCCCCAGACTGGGGCCCCGCAGGCCCAGGGGCATTTACAGTGTGAACAGTGACCTGCCCTGGGCTCCACAGTGAAGCTTACTGTTTCCTGGCACAATGACTTCTCACAACCACTGACTGGGTCTCACTGTGTAGCACGGGCTGACTGTTAACTCAATATGGAGCCTGGGCCAGTCTGGAACGCGAGGCAATCCTCCTGCCTCAGCCTCCCAAGCACTGGGATTAGAAACTGTATCACCACACCCAGCCACTGCTTTGTTTTTGATGCCTCGCACAGCATTTCCCATGGTGACCCAGCCCTGCCTGCCTCTAGTGCCTCTTTTAGGGTGCCTCTAGGCCCACCCCACTTCCCAGTCACCAGGAACCGCCCTGTATGCTGCCCCCTCTCTTCTTCACTTCCTAACCGACCCAGGGTTAAGGGAGGCACCATGATCTGACTCAGTGGTGCCCCACCTGGCACACTGCTGGCATTTAATAAGCCCTGGATGACTGATTTTCAACACAGTCAGGTGCTGGCTAGCAACACATCTGCCACCCACGGTGTGCACTGCAGGCCGTGAGCCTGGCCTGGGGCTGCATAGGGCAGGGTAAATAGGAGCATCCCTGCCTGCTAAGGATGCCTGAGTCAGAAGCCAGCAGCCCTGCCCAGGTCTGGGGTCCCATCCACAGACAGGTGGTTCCCTTCATTCCCAAGCCTGGGTTTGCTCAGCAGCATGTTAACGGAAGAAACTACTCAGTGAGTAAAGACAAAATCGGGTAGATTGCCAGAGCTGATTCTCACTTCCTCTGGTGGTCTGGGCTGGAACCTTCCTGAAAGGGCCCGTATACCCCAAACTCCCAGGGCACCCAGAGTCCTGGCCCCAGAGGAGACAGAAGCCAAGGTGTACTGAAAGCAGAGACCAGGCCAAACACATGCACACCGGATGTGGGCCCCCCCGGAGTGCAGGGGTGGACCGGGGCTCCCAGGGAAAAGTGGCACCGGGGACAAAGGCAGGACAGGGAAGACAAGGGAAGGTGTGCAGGCGGCACGGGCGATGCTTACCCACCGTTAACCCCAACAAACTGAAGGTTCTTTTTGGTCCCATTACCTCCTGCACGGAAGCCATAGTCTTTCTTTTTCATTATGGATTTAAGGCTGGTCGACGGGGAGATCTCTAGGCAGACACAACACCACACATTAGCGGGACTGGGCAGCACACCCAGGACACTTGCTTTGAGGAGATGCAGGCCACACGCATGTGGAGGGGACACAGGACAGGCCCAGACCATGAACAGCACGTATTGGAGGGCTTTGGGGAGCTGGCTTTCTGATCAGTGTCAGCAGAACGGCTCACTAGTGATGCCACTTTCTATACGTGGGACACATGACTCTGGCACCTTCTCTGAGGCTATGTGAGCGGGTGGCTGCTGTTAGGGCTGCATCTAGTGTCCCCCCAAAGCCTCTCCTGGTCACAGGTGGGGCTTTATGGAGGTGGCTGGATCTAGGGTATGATAAATACAAAATAAAGTCAAGGGACACAGGAGCTGCTGTGGGCGTGACTTGTCCCTGCCGCTTGCTGTTTGCTCCCTCTGCCATGCCACCCTGCCCTGGGGCCAGCCAACTGGCACGGAAACTTCTACACACCCTGAGACAAGTACACTCTCCTTCAGCTTTGGGTTTTGAATAGTTCGTCTCAGTAGCGAGAAAGACTAAGACGGGTGCTGTAGTCGTCTCTGTCCTACAGCTGCAGAACCCGAGGCCCAGACTGGCTCAGGGCAGAAGCTGAACTCCAGCCCGAGGGGCTCTGGGTCCAGCACGTTTTGCTGCCCAGGGTGACTCTGTGATGCAGGTAGGCAGTGAGGACACTGGGCTCTCAGGACACGTGTCTTCCCGTGCTGCACTCAGCGTAAGGGAGGCCTCTCCCAGCCAGCAGGACGGTCTGTTCAGATGCCCAGCAGAAAGCAGACTCCAGGCCATGTGGCTGCGGCCTACCAGGAGGGGAGGGGGCTCCCCTCTCTGAAATGAAGTCGGGCAAGGAGGGAGGGGTGGGTAAGCAGGGCCACCTTCTCCCCTCGGACACTGCATCTGTGAGGTGACGGGGACCCACCCCGGGTCTGCCCAGTGCCCAGGCTGTAGCCGTCCTGACATCCTTGCCCTGGAGGCATGTGCCACCTGTGCAGCTGTGCCTTGCGGAGGGCAGGGCACCAACCTTAGAGCAGGACAGAGGCGGCAGCAGTGTCAGGCAGGCTGGTTTCCCCTCAGCTCTGAGGCCCTGCTAATAGGCTGTGCAGGGCACACTCACCAGGGCCTGGCGGGGAGGAGGCTGGTGGGGAGGGGCCTGGGTGCTCCTCGGGCGCCTGTTGCGGGCCCTGGGCCGCGCAGGCCGACAGCAGCAGGCTGAGTGAGCTGAGCAGCTGACCTCGGATGCTGCTGAGCCTGGATGCCGGCTGCCGCAGGGCGCTGGCCAGCTCGGGGTAACCATGCTCCAGGCAGCTCCACTGCTCCTGCAGTAGCTCCTGGATCTTCCTCACGTACTGCCCCAGCGCGGCCTCTGGCACGGACCCAGTTGGCCCAGGCGGGTGTGCGGGGCCGGTCTCCACCCTGGCGCTGCCTGCAGCTCCCTCTGCAGCCAGGCTTTGGGTGTCTTCCTGCCCGGAGCCGGCCGGCTCCTCGATCCAGAGCTCCACTGAGAGGCAGGGGTGAAGCAGGGAAGTGGCGGTGGTGTTGAGTCCCTGCGGCAGGAGCAGCTGAGCTGGGCGCTGGGCCCCTGGGGGGGCGCTGTCTGTCACCCCGAGGCAGGGCCCCTGCTCGCCTGGGTCGCCCCCACTTTTGGAGTCTGCAGGGCTCAGCAGGGCCACCCCGACGCTCTTGTCACAGGTCTGCACATGTGGGGGCTCCGCGCTCACTGAGGCATCCGCATGGCTCCGGGAACCCTGACGGTCCTGGCTGAGCTTCTCCTCCAGCCGGGCCACTGTGCCCTGCAGCTCACAAACCCGCTGCTCTCTGGCCTCCAGGGCAGCCCTCACCATGGCCAGCTCCTTGGCACGGCTGGCCAGCTCACCCTGCAGGGCCAAGAGCTGGTGGCCCAGGCTGCCAGCCAGGCCCAGGGCCTCCTCGGTGACCCGCACACCCACGCTCCGCACAGGGACCTCGGGCGGCGGCGGCGGTGGAGGAGGGAGCTCGCCGATGTTTAGCTCAGTCTCGGCCACAGGGAGCTCGCCCTCAGGGACCGGCAATGGCAGAGGTGGGGGGCTGGGCACAGGGGAGCCTGGCGCGGACACCACCTGTGCACGCGGGGTCTCGGCTCCCAAGGCCTGCAGGACCACAGGAGTGTCCTGGAGGGTAGGAGGAGGGTCTGGGGGTGATGCGCGATCTGCGGCCTGCCCTTCCCCGGCTGCACATCCAGCCTCCTCAGGGACCCCCAGCGCCTGGGCTGTCTCAGCAACTGATGCTCCCGGGCCAGGGCTGAGGTCTGCCAACCCCTCTGCGGGCCTGAAGCTGCTGTCCCAGCTGCCACCCGTCTGCTGCAGTGGAGGCGGCGAGGGGGGTGCTGGGGGCCCCTCGGAGGCCCTGCCGGGGGGCAGTGTGGCCGGCATGCTGGATGCTCGAAGGAGCTGCGGCCGGGAACTGCCCAGGCCTGGCGCTGTGTCCCCCCATTCCCCAACGAACCCAGCCAGCAAGGCCTTCCTGGGGTGGCTTAGCTCCCTGCCCACGGCCCAGGCCTGGGGTGCAGTGCCCTGCGGCACCGGGTGCTGGGATTGCTCCTGTGGCCCCAGGGACACCTTCCTGGGTGCTTTGGGGGACCAGCGGTGGTGTGGCGGGGTGGCCCGGGAGCGCATGCCACTGTCGGGGAGGCAGAAGTCCCGGGGCAGAGTGCTGAATTTGGCCTGCCTGGCCCTCCTGCGGACTGGCACCCTCCGGATGGTGTTGCCCTTCTCAATGTCGTCCACGAACTTGAGGAAGTCCAGGTCCAAGTGGAAGCCGTACGGCGTCTCCACTGAGTAGGGGTGGCTCTTGGGGGCATCCTCGCCACCCCGTTGCCAGGGCTGGTCCTGGGCTGGGAGACAAGGAAAACACATGGTCAAAAGCAGGCACAGGCTGGTTAAATGCCATGGGCCTCTCCTGTGTGAGAAAGCCCACGTGGGGTACCTTACAGAGCAGAATGCAGCAGAGAGGGCAAGAAAGAGGGAGGCAGAGCCCCAGAGGTGCAGACTGGAGGCGGCAGGGAGGGAAGTGACCCCACTCCACGCTCCCCGCCACGCATCACAAACACGCAAGTAAAATATTGTCTTGTTTTTATTGTTGTTTAATTTTTGAGACAGGGTCTCGCTGTAGTTCAGATTGGCCCTCAGCTCACCATGTAGCCCAGGCAAGCCTCAAACTCAGCAATCCTGTCTCTACCTCCCGAGTGCTGGGATGACAGTGTGAGCCACTAAACCAGGCATGTGTGGTATATGGTAATGATTGCTGATGGGCGTGAGCCACTATGCCCAGTAATGTATGTGGTTACTGAGGACTGAACCAGGGACCTTGCACTTGCTAGGCAGGTGCTGGAACCACTGAGCTAAGTCTCCAGCCCTTCCCATCTCTTTCTTAAAAGAAGCAGAGTAATGCCAGATGTGGTGGCTCACGCCTGTAATCCCAGCACTCGGGAGGCAGAGACAGAAGGATTGCTGAGTTCGCGGCGGCTTGCCTGGGCACCATAGTGAGCTCAGGGCCAGCCTGAACTACAACGCGAGACCCTGTCTCAAAAAAGCAAAAAAAAAAAAAAGAAGTAGAGAGCATCACAGGCTGAGGAAGCCAAGCCACTGAGCTCCGCTTTCTGCTGTCACCCAAGACTCTGAGGCCCCTGGGCCGAGCTGTGCCACAGGCTCCACATCCTTGGTGCCCTCCAAGGGGACCTTGCCCTCATGCCCAGCAGATTCATCTCGCACTGTCTTGCTGGGTTTTGGCCCTGCCCTGCGGAGCCCGTATGAATGGGCAATCACATTCCTGCCAGTCTGAGGACGAGACGCAGCTTCCCCCAAGCGGCTGCTGTAAGCCTGGCTGAGCGGGGCCCCATGAGCTGTGCTGCCCACGGGGGCAGAGAACTCGCCAGAGCCGAGGCTCCTGGCGCTTGGCCACAGGAGCTGCATCTCTAGACGCCTCACCAAGGAGGTGAGGGATGGACGTCAAGAGACAAGCGGGGCCTCCAAGTGGAGCCCTGGCCCTTCAGGGCAGCCTGGCATGGGCCACAGGGATGTGGCCTGTCTGGACACCGGGGCACCTCCTGGCCCCACCGGGCACATCAGAACCATCAGGGTTTGTCTCCAAGCCCCTCTCCCTGGGGCTTCCCACGTCTTCCGTGTCCCTCGCAGGATGTCCTCTTCGGCGCTGCGACCTGGTGCTGAGCTCCTAGGAACCACGTTCTGGAGCTGCTAGTGCCTGGCTCGGAAAAGGCCCTCCCTCCTGCAGGCCTCTCTGGACGTGGAGACAGCAACAGGTGAGGTGGTCATGGGGCTTCATTAATGGTGAGCACAGGCCCTGAACGGCACGGGGTGGGGCACACTCACCGTCCACTCACACTTGGGGTCAGTTTCTGTCTGTGCAGGAAACTAAGGCCCATCCTGGAAACTGACACTTGGACTGCTGGCCATACATAGGGGCCTGCGGCTGATCGATCGCCTGACTCTGGGTGCAGAGTCACGAAGTAGCAGCCAGCCGGTTCTCACCCAGCTGGTCCTTACTGAGCAGCTGTGTCTGGGCACATGGATCCGCAGATCCAGAGCTGAGGCCAGGTGGTTCTGAGCCAGCAGCCACATGCAGCGGGGAGGTGACAGAGCCCTGCTCTCTGGTCCTCTGTCCAGCCTCTTTCCAGCTTTTCTGGGGAGGCTAAACTTGCCTCAGCAGGGGTGATGAAGTCACACAGGACAGGACGGTAAGGGGGTGGAGGCCAGGGCGGAAGGTGCAGAGAGGACATGATGGAGGAGCAGCGCTAGTCTCGGCTCTGTGTGCAGCAGCACTGGCTGCGGCCCTGGAGTGCCCAGAGCCTCCTCCTCCAGGCGCGCACAGCCCGCAGCTCTCTAAAGGAGTGCCCCATAGGGACTGAGCGGAACTCGGGCTCCAGCCAGCTGCTGGCAAGGGCAGGCTGAGGAAGCTACAGCGTGGAGGAAGGGCCAGTCAGAAAGGGCGCACGATGCCCACCTGGCACTGCTCCAGGTTCTCCGAGCTGTACCACCTCCCTGCTGATTCCCCTGCCCACCCAGCTCCCAGCTCAGGGACATGTGGTCTCTCCAAGAGGACACACAGGCTGCTGAGTCTGTCCATGCCCGGGGACGATCACATCCCTGCAGAGGGTGACCTGACAGCGCCCATGGGAGTCGGACATGGCCCCACAGGCTTCAAGCACGGTGGCAGCGCTGTTCTCTGCGTGGTGGGGAGGGGCACCACTCCGGGAGTGCAGCCAGTGTCCGTGGGGGAGGACGGGCGCACTTTGTGGGGTCCCCAGGCTGCCTCCCAAGGCCCCGGGCTGGGGCTGAGCAGGGCACAGGTCTGTGGACTTCCTATGTACATCCCGCAGGCCCCTGTGGCTTGCCCTGCCAGGAGGCTGCTGTCTGCTTCAACCCTGTGCTCCTTCCTGCCACCATGGGGCAGCGTGCACAGATGGCCCCTGATGCTCAGCACCATCAAGCAACGAGAGGTCACAGGGGTGTGACCAGGCGTCCCATCACCCTGTGCCCGTCTCAGAGCCCTGTGGATGCAAAGAGCCCGTTTCCATTCCCTATCCGTCTGGACTCTCCCCAGGATGCTGGCCTGGGCCCCCAGTCCACCTGTCTGGGGACTCTGTCCTGGCTGCCCCTCTGCTCCAGCCCCAGTGCCCCCTGCATGCAGTCGGGAAATGCTGCCTACCCTCAGTCTTCTCCATCTCAGGGACGTGACCTTCCATCTCTCTGGTTCTCTTCAACTACTGGGTCTGCAGGATCTCTGGAGTTCCTGAAAAAGAGAACAAGTTAGGGCCTGTAGAGGGTTTTTGCTTTGTTTCTTGCTTACTTTTTTTTTTTTTTTTTTTAAGAGAGGTTCTCACTTTAGTTCGGACAGGCTCTTAACTATGTAACCTAGGCTAGCCTCGAACTTGCAGCAATCCTCCTACCTCTGCCTCCTGAGTGCTGGGATTATAGGCATGAGCCACCATGCCCAGCACTGTGGTATGTGGTACTGATTGGTGGGCATGAGTCACCATGCCCAGCATTGTGGTGCGTGGTACCAGGGATCAAACTCTGGACCTTGCTCTTGCCAAGCAGAAGCTGGAACCACTGAGTTAAACCCTTGGCCTTCTTGTTCACTTGTTGAGACAGGGTCTCACTATGTAGTTCAGGCTGGCCCTCATTCCCAGTGACCCACCTGCCTCGGCCTCCTGAATGTTAAATCACAAATGTGTACCACCACACCTGGCCTGTTAGAGTTACATAGTCAAACTGAAGAAACAGCACCCAGGAAAGTCAACCCATCCCTGCTCCCAGGCCTCCAAGAGATGAGAAGCTGGCACCATCCTGGACCCTGGCACTGGGTGACTACATGGACACCACAACAGCTGGCACTGAAGGCAGCAGTGGCTGAGGATCCTGTGAGATGGAGAAGAAGCTTGGCTCAGGTCTTGGGCATCCACAACAGGGCTGAAGCTGCCAGCCACATGGCACTTTCCACGGACGTCCGACGTCCAGCGATTATGGTTACAATCCAGGCATGAGGAAGAGGGGCCTGGTGGCCACAGGCAGGCACAGGTGGGAGCGGGGCAGGGTCACCAGGTGGCAGAGGCACCAACAGCCCCAGGGACCTCGTCCTGCCCCAAAGTCCTGCTGAGTCAGACCTGGAATTCTCCGAGTCCCAGCCACTCCCGGGTCTCTTTTCATGGTGAACAGCGGGGTCTGGCCCACAGCAAAGGCCCAGGGGACTGTGGCACACCCCATGCTCGCATGTTGGGTGGCACAGAGGCTGGCACAGCTTCCCCACCAACAGCTGCCAGGAGACCGACATCCTGACCTGGGAGCTCAGGGTTCCTCATGAAGTAACTGCAGCCTCTACACCTTTGGCTCCAGAACGCGTCTGTGCATGGCATTGCCCCTGCCTGAACCGTTTCCGCAGCTCCTTGGTGAGCAGGACCTACTTTGGCGGGTTCTGCTCTTTCCCCAGGAGGGCCTCACCCTTCCTGTGCAGGCCACTTGTGCCAGCGTGTCCCTTACCTACTCCTGCCTAGGCCTGTGTCATCAGTGAATACGGGCGGTCCCGGCCACTTGGGGTCCTCGCCAGGTCCTGGGCAGGGCCCGTGCCAGTCCTGCATTTGGCTGAGTCCCGTTTCTTGTTGCTTCTT
Organism: Thryonomys swinderianus; assembly: GCA_004025085.1. NCBI lineage: Eukaryota > Metazoa > Chordata > Mammalia > Rodentia > Thryonomyidae > Thryonomys > Thryonomys swinderianus. The sequence goes on from PVIC010010964.1 coordinate 20,672, forward strand.
TGCCTGGCATCATGTGGCCTGCGGGAGATCCAGATCCCAGCCTGGTCTGCACGAGGGCATGGGTACTGTGTGGTTGCAGGTCAACACCCCAGCGGGAGTCACGGCCGGAAGAGGGGGCAAGAGGAGGGCAGCCTGAGCCAGGCAGCAGAGGGAGCCGGGAGGCCCTGGAGGCGCTGAACAGGAGCCAGTTCTAGACAGCACCATGCCTGATGGCGGTTCTGAGAGACCAAGGTGGCTGTGGGCAGGATCAGTGCCCAGCAGGCACGTGGGTAGGTGTAGCCCGGTGAAGGAGTGAGGCTTGTTGAGCCATGGGCACATCCCACAGCTCAGTGCCAGAGCGGGTGCAGGCGTGGGGGCCAGTGCCTGCCCGAGTCCCATGTGGGCAGCTCCTGGTCAGATCAGGCCACAGTCTCCCCTCCCCTCCTCCTCCTATGCCCCTCTCCACACCACAGCATCACAGCCCGGGAGTTCAGAGCCCTCTGCACACCCGAATTCCTCGTGAGTCCTTTGGCATTGCCGAGAGAGTCACCACTATGTCCATTCAGGTGGGGAGAGCAAGGCTGGGCAGACCAGGCTGCTCAGGGCAGTGACAGCAGCTGCTGAGCCAGAGGGGCTGGGTCCTGGCAAGTCCAAGCCAGTCTGGGAATAGAGGTCACCTGTAGACTCCTGCCCATGTACCAGCCTTGCTTCTGGAGACAGGGTCTCGGTACACAGTCCAGTCTGGTCTTGAACTCACGGTGATCCTCCTGCCTCAGCCTCCTGAGCACTGGGTTAAAGACGTGCGTCCCCATGCCTGGCCCCATTCTCCTCCAATGAGGAAGTGTTTCTGACCCACCTTGTCTCTGCTCTGCCTGGCTGTGTAAACCCTGCCCCAACTGCAGAAGCTCTCTGCCTCCAGGGCGAACCCCAGGCCTTTGCCTCAGGTCCTGTTGCTGCACCTCTGGCTTCTCAGACCCTTGATGCTGCACAGTGCGGGGTTGGACCACGCTCACTGCCTGCGCCGGGATTCAGAGCGAAGCCTGTCCTGTCAAGGTCCTGTGATCAGAAATGGCTCTGGACTAAGCTGCAAGACCTTCTGACACACACTTCACAGACATCCCTCAGGCTGCAGGCAAAGGCCCTGACAGGACAGCTCCCCGGGGCAAGGTGGGGGCCTGGGCTTCCCACTCAAGGGGACCATCAGGGCTGCTCTCCTCTCCCCTCGCCTGCCTGTGGGCGGCTGAAGGGTTCGTGGAATGAGCGTGGGGGAGGTAAGAGTAACTGTCCACGGACACAGGGCTCGCTCTCAACAGGACAGACCATGCAGAGCGCCGCTCACAGGACGTCCTGGAGAGCGTCCTGCCTGCACAGGCAGTTTAGCCACTGCACCTTATGGCTCCAAGCTGGGCTTCAGTCCCACAGCAATGGCCCTTTCACAGCTGGTGTCCAGCCCTGACTGCACCGTTCATGATGTTTCGGGGGTTTCAAGAGTGCACGGCACCTGCTCCTCGCAAACCTGTAAACTGTGAATCTCAGACTTGCAAGATTGACTCCCATCCAACTCAGTGTTAAAATGTAGCTGACTCTCAGTCTGTGAAATAAAATGATCCATCTTCAGGTGCTCTTGGGGCAGCACCAGTGGGTGCTGAGGCTGACGCCCAGCCAGATGCAGTGTCTACCCTCCTCCGCCTCACGCTGTGGCCCCGAGGCGCAGATGAGGAAACAGGCACAGGGAGGCTCTGCAGCCCAAAAGTCCCCGGCCAGCCGGCCAGGGCAGAAGGGCTGTGTCCCTCAGGGCTGCATGGGGCCACTCAGTCAGTCCCACAGGGCACCAAGGCCGAGGGCCTGAGGGCTGCACAGATCCACCAGTACCTCTGCGGGCGGTGAGGTTCACGTGGACCTGCTGGGCCCAGGGGCCGAGGTCCGAGCCGTGGCCTGTGCCAGGGTGTGGGCCCCTTCAGCCCTGTGTCTCCCGCACCTGCCTCTCCCACTTACTCCTTTTATTTCACCATTTTCAATCACATTTCCACCTGAAGTCCGAGTTATGAGACTTTTGGGTCCTTCATCCTGAAACTGAAACCTGGTTCTGCATTTTTGTTCTCTTCAAACCCCTCTTTATTCTGCGATAATAAAAACGCTCTACTTCATCCAGCAGGGCTGCACGCCAAGATAAACACCACCTTGGGTTTCCTTGAAAAGAGAGCTTGGCTGGATGTTCAGCTTCCCTTCCACAAGAATTCCTGGACAATCCAATCTGGCAAAGTCAAAGGTGTCACAAGGTAGCTCCGCGCCCAGCCACCCGCCGCCCCTGCACGGTCGGTGGCTCGCATAAAACTCCCCAGAGAATGAGCAAAGCCCGCCGCGTACCTGGATGGATCCCACCAAGACGAGCCGCACTGCCCGCACCCGGCCAGCCCAGGGAGTCCACTCGGGCCGCCGCCGCTCCCCAGAAGGCCGAGGCTCTGCGCCCTGCGCGTCGCCCGCCGTGCAACGCTCACTTCCCGCTGGCGGGGCTGAGACAGCCCGGCTCACTGCCGCGGACACCGCGGCTAACTCGTGCTCTGTCCGCTGTCCGCTCCCCGCTCGGCTCGGCCCGGCCCGGCCCGCCCCTCCTGCCTGCATTGCAGCAGCGCATCTGGAGGGCAGAGGAGCTGTCCGAGGGGCCGCACGCCTCCCGGGGTGGGGTGCGCCCTCCCCGCGCCGCCCAGAGGGAGGCAGTCCCCGCCCACAGAGCCGGCTCCCTGGCTGCAGACCCGCTGGCAGTGTCTGCTGCCAGCCGCGGAGGACTTGGTCAGGTGATCTGTGACCTTGCTGGAAAAGCAAACACCGGTTTCCTTCGTGCCCAACCAGGTGGGCAGGTCAGAAAGGGATCCCTGCTCAGAGGCTGCCGCTGCACCCCGAGGAGAGGACCAGCAGCTCTCTTCCGAGTCTGCAAAGTTACTTCCCAGAGCCCCTCAGACACAGCTGCAGACGCCCAGATAGCTGCAGGTCCTCCGACCCCTATCGACCTCTCCCTGCCCTTCAGACATCCGGACACAGCCGCCTGCCTGAGGCTGGAGCCTCCTGGGGCAGCCCCCTCCTCCCACTGCCTCAGGGGGCCCTCTGATTGTTAAGTGCAGCCAATCTTCACAGAGGCCCTGGGCCGACTGGGATGCCAACCCCAGAGCTCCAGGGCAGGACTAGCGGCTCCACTCGCTGCGCTTGGATGCCACATGCATCCAGCTCTGGCAGGGAGAGAATTGTAGCCGGTGGCTGTCCAGACTTAGGGTTAGCCACAAGGAACACAGCCCGTAGGAGGACCCAGGTCTCCCAGGGCCCAGTGGCCGCTGAGACTGCTGCAGCTGGGGGCAGATGTGGGCTCCCCAGACCCCTCCTGGCCCCTCCGGTGGCCCCTGCAGAAGCCTGGGCACCTCTGCAAGCACAGCACAGGACTGGGTGTCTTGTCCCCACCCCAGGGGTTGTGGGAAGTCCCTCGGTTCTGAAGACAGAAGCAGCACCAACTTCCCTAGGCTGGGGGGACACCTGCCTTGTTCTTGGTACCTGCCAACACTGGCCTGGCCTGTGCCCACCTACCTTGTTCCCAAGAGCAGCCAGGCCAAGGGTGAGTCTCCTCCACTAAGGGTCACAGTGCCTTCCTCCCTTAGGCGACTGGGACAGGTGCTGCCAGGGGCCTCTCCTACCACATTTCTGGAGCATCTGCAAGCACATCTGGCTCCATCTAGAGATGAGGAGATGCCTCAAAAAGGCACAGGTGTCAATACTTCGCAACCCAACCAGGCCCCTCGGCAAAGTCAGTCTTTCAGGAGCGGAGAAGCCTCAAGAGGGACTGGCCCTCGGTGGTTCCAGGGAGGGTTCATCCCCAGTGGGCTGCTGTAAATGAGAGCTCGGTCTTCTGCTCAGCCACCGCCAGCCGCAAGGGACACGGTGGTCGGCCCTTGGCAGACGCCAGCACAGTGCCTCGGACTTTCCAGCCCGAATACAGTGACTGCCGCAAATTCCCGTGAATAGCGAGAACCCTAGGGACTGGGCTAGGAAGGGGGTAAAGTCACAGAAAATGTCTTGTTGGAATCTGCAGCAGGGCTTCAAGCACTCCACAGAGGCCCGAGGAGCAGCACTGGGACTGCCATCTAGGGCACACAGCTGCCCTCGCCCCCTTCCCCAGATGCGACTCACGGAGGGCAAGCCCTTCACGTGCTGTGCCCATCCACAGGGCCTGCATGGAGGCAGCGCCAGGCCAGCCCCAAGGATCCTGCTGCTGGAGGCGGAACACACAGCGGGACCCTGGCTGGAGTCCTTGCCTGTGGACTGGCACTGGGGCCCCATGATGGGCCCAGGCTGCAGCACACGGCCCAGGTCTGCCTCCACCTCTCAGACTCCTGCCCCACTGTGTGTTCTCTGACCCTCCTGTTGATCGCTTCACCTGAGTGTGACCCTGGAGGATACTGCACAGGTGGTCTCTTTGAACACAGCTCCACCAAGGCCGTGCGTTCGGAGCTGCTCTGCATGCAGTCTCTGGCGACTGTGGGGAGCACTCCCGCACCCCGCCCTATTGTCCCTCCCAGACACCTGGGCCGGCCGCCCTGGCAGGTCCCGGCTCTTCTGCCAACACAGGAGGTGTGGTTGGCTGCTCCCAGCCCTGGCTAAATTCAGTGCTGTTCAAAGAAACAGCAGTTAAGTAGAAAACAACGAACTGGAAGCCGTCCAAGCCTTCGCCGCAGTCTCCAGGGAAAATACGGCAGGAAGTGCATTCTTAGCACAGCGCCTGTCTGAACTGTGCTGTGTCTGCTGCTAGGTCCTTCCCCAGCTCCTGCACCCGGCGCTGGCTTGGACTTGCAACTGCTGCCAGCTCCCTTGCCCACAGCTGGCACTACTGCCTTCCATCCACCCTCTCTACCCTGTAGCCCCACCCAGCACTGGAGAGCCCCTCAGGCAGGACTTATCAACCAGGCCCACAGGCAAAGCTTAGAAAACTGAGGTATAAAACTCACACCAGCAAATGCTCACAAGTTATAACACTAGCTGTGCTGAGCCAGGCTGTCGTGTGCTGCACGAGTGGCGATTACTTAGCTGTGCAGGGACTGCGTTAACTTAGGCACTGCCGTGTGCTCAGACAGGTTCAGGGGCACGGAAACTGTAGATGGGAGCCCCGCTGTGGGTCTCTGCGGCACAGGTGTCCCACAGAGAAGGAGCCAAGATCAGGGCTCAGCAAAGGACCCGTCTTTTGTTCAGCTCCACTGTCAGCTGGGCCCATCAGGTAAGAGATATTAGGAAAACAGAACATATTCAATGGGCCTATATGTAAGATGGGTTTATCTGTGAAGGAATACACTAGAAATAGTGGTGACTTTCTAATTAACTTAAAATTATTTAATCAATAGAACACAATTACTTTTCAAATCATTTCTGGGAGTCCCAGGAAAGCTTGAATGTTTACTGCCATTTAACCAGAGAGCTGCAGTAGGCTTGCAAGATACCAACTGTATATACGGGCAGGGGATTAAGGTGCTCTTTGCAGACCTAGTGCTTTGTCAAAGTTTCCATTACACAGACCTGTGTTGCAAAGTTCTGGCTTACAAACCAGTCTACTTCTTGGCCGTTCTAGGCAGGGCAGGGGCGGAGGCCAGTGCAGGACCCCAGAGGGGCAGTTTCCCTAATCTGAGGGACCCTTGCTGGGGCCTCTGGGGGTGGCCCAGGAAGACTGGAGCCAGAAGTTTGCACAGACCCCCACCCCCAACACCCTCTTGGAGGAGCCCAAGTCACAAAAGAGACAGAAACTTGATGGGAAAGAGCAAGGGCCACAGACTGAGCCTCCAGCACCAGCCTTGGGGATGTCCAAGCACACCCTGGCCATCCCAGCCCCAAGAGCAGCCAGCGCAGCCTCAGGCGGCCTCTGCCCTGCTGCCTCCACACAGCAGGGCCACAGGCAGCTAGCTTTCAGGCCGCTTGGATGCTGCCCCCAACCGGGCTCAGCATGTGGAGGCACAGAGGGATCTGCCCATGGTAACCGGGCGAGGAAGAAACCACTGAGTGTTCAAAGGGCCTGGTGGCTTCGTTATTATTATTAGGAGTTGAAGTGTCTTGTGTCATGCGGTAGGCCTTGGGCCAAGCAGACTGTTGTTAGGGTTTACTTTCCTCAGGACTCTGTGCCCGGGGTACTACTTTAATTTCCTGTTCCATTAGGAAGCAAAAGCTCAGGCACTTTTAGCAGGGTGGTCAAATTCAGAGGCAGTGCGGGGGTCAAACCCAGATGTCCCTGACTGAATGTGTAGGGCTCCCGGGACCTGGTCCTGGGTACATCTGTTGGGAAGGCCTGGGTCCCAGAAGCTGCCCCTGCGACGGGACTGGCAGGAGCTGCAGGTCAGGACTTCGGGTGCAGAACAGCAGTAGCACAGAGCACAGTGGGCAGGGCCTGCACAGCTGGGGCACCAAGGCCCTGGAGGACAGTGTTGCAGCCGAGGGCCGTGGTCCCATCATTTTTGCCACCGCTGCCTGCAAATGCACCGACTAGGCAGTGCCCACACAGACTCTGGGGCTGGGGCCGGGCTCAATCGCGTGGTGGGTTCAGCAGGACTGGGAGGCAGAGCTGACAGGAACTCAGCAGCAGGGGTGGCGAAGAGCTCCAGTTCTCTGGCAGGGCAGGGAGCGGACTGCACAGCTGGGCCCTGGGCGGCCGGCAGGAGCAGGCCAGCCCCACACGAGCACCTGCCCTGCCGACACCCAACAGAAGGTCCCAGAGGACGGAAAGCTCCAAGGCGCATATCCTTCTACCTGTATGCAATCCCGCCCATCTGAAATGCGTGTCCAGGCAGGCCAGGTTCCGTGAACCCTCAGCTGACTTCCCTCCAGAGACTGCAGCTCAACTGGGGAGCAGAGGTCTGTACAAGGGTGTTAGGGTGTAGCCACACTGGCTTTGCAAGGTACTACTTCTGCAGGCAGATGGGACCAGGACACAGCAATGGCCAGAAACCCTGGCCAGAAAGTAGGTGCGGGAGGCCAGGAAGGTGGGACGGGGTCGCTTCTCTCCCTCCGCAGAGCAGAAACTACCCAGCCTCCGAAGCTGAGGAGGCGCGAGAGGAAAGCTGGGTTTGGACACCTGACAGGGACACGGGGCCCGGCCTACCACAGCTTTGTTTCCAGCCTATATGCTCATTTGCATGATCTGTGCCGTGTGTGTGTCTGTGTGTCTGTGTGTGTGTGCGTGAAGGAAGGAGAGGAGCCTGAGCTCAGAGGACACCTGCAGAACCCACCTGGGGACAAAGCAGATGGACAGCAGGCACTTGTGCTGCCCCCTGTGGCCATCTAGGGCACTGCAGGGTACAGGGTCCCAGAACGTGCTAGGACAGACCTGAGCTCTGCTCCCAGAGCCGCTGTGACCTCGGGCAGGGGCAGGCGTGAGCCCTTTCCAGCCTGCTCTGTGCCCCAGTGGGGGGGGGGGGGGCGGGGAACCACAGCATCAAACTTCCCAAGGGGCTGGCAAGGGCCAGAGACCACATGCCAGGGCAGGTGCTGCTCATGACTCCAGCTTGGACAAAGCAGCCCTCAGCTTTGCAAGGCAGCAAACCCATCTTGGTCCTGGCCTCTCCCCGCCCCCGCACCCTCTCCTGCCCTCCTGCCTAGAAGTCTGCCCTATCCTTGAGGGTGGCATGATGGCCCTCTGCACAGATAGCCCAGGGATGGAGCTGCCCAACAGGCCACGGTCTCCATGGCCTGGGTGGCACGGGCTGCTCAGGCATGAGTGGGGAGATCACTTCCCAAGTTCCCCCCGTGTAACTTAACCAGGGATGCACACCCAAAACCTCCTCTGACCTCAGCTCCTGTCTGCTCAGATGGAACTGGGATGGACGCAGAGCCTCTCGGACGTTAGACAGGGGCAGAGGGCAGGAAAGGGGAGAGGAGGCACACTGGGAATAAAGTCACCAGCATCTGCCAGGCCTGACGGGGCCTCCCCTTGTGCAGACCGGGAAGCCCTGGGAGCTTCCTCAGAGCACTTTAGAAGGCATAAAATAAAATGATAGCTTGAATTCAAAGCAAACCAGTAACATTGAAATAAAATTATTAAAACTTGAAAAAACAAGTGCATACTGTGGCACTGTATGTTTTTTATTAAAGTATCTGCTAACGAGCTCCCGCGGCACTGTGGTAATCACCATAATTTCAAAGCTGCCACTGCCACATGCCAGGTCAATTTCAAGCTCTCCAGAGCCCGCCATGATTTCTACTGGCCACAGTGCCACAGGCAGGGCTCACTGACTGCAGCCTGTTGCTTACAATGGTAATTGTTTAAAAACGTAAGTAAGATGTTTCTTTTTCCACTAAAATCCCCAGACACCTCTGACGTTTGGACACAGGTCCCTTGAGGCTGCTGAGCAGAGACTACATGGGGTCCCCAGAGCCAGGAGAGTCTCACACCCTTATGTTCCTGAGTTCCAGTCCACCCTTCTGCCCCCAAAGCCTGAGTCCTACTGCTATCACTTCTCCTGTCCCTTCCCCTCCACCTGGCCCAGGAGGAAGCCTACCTCGGCCACTTCCCCTACCCCAACAGCCTGGCAACAGCCTCAGCTTCCGGAGAGCAGAAGCAGGGCTCCTCCGAGCCCCAGGTGGCAGCCATGTGGCCTGGCGAGGCTGGGTGTGCAGAGCTGATCAGCTCAGGGCCCTGGGCAGCCCAAGGCAAGTGGCAGTGATGCCCACCAGGGAGCAGCCCGGACTGGAGCTCTCTCCACAGCACGTGTGGCCTGGCACCGCTCCTCCCAAGGTGTCAACACAGCCCTGGATGCTCTCTCCTTCCACCTGGCAGCCCCAGGCAGCCCAGCTTCCTGTCCCAGAAAGCTCTGGCACTGTGTCTCCCACATCAGGTTACAGCCCAGGGAGGCAACGTGCAGCAGCCCAGCCTCCAGCATGGTGAACTGAGCCCTTCTCGTGCTCTGCGCGCAACTCGCTGTTCTGTGGTGGGAAGGTGGGTGATGCCCTGTTCCTTCTTGTTGTTTATTTATTTAAAATCACGCAAATGGTGTATGAGAATGTTTTAAAAAGTGCAGATGCCATAGCGAACATGCTGTCTCACCCCAGCTCCACACCCAGTCACCTCAGACCCTAGCCAGGACTACACTCAGAGCCCACCAACCTCACGTTCCGCCTCTGCAGCCTTCCCCAGAGCAAAAGGGCCACATTCTCCACGGCGGAGAGGGAGGGGACAAGCACCCAGTTGGGCCCGTCCAGGGTTGAAATCAGTTTCCCTAGGGCTGGCGCCTTAGAGGCCAGACCTGGCTTTGAAGAACTCAGCACCTAAACCTGCTCTTCAGTCTTCCAGAGGAGCGAACCCCCGGCCTCGATCCTTTGTCCCTTGACATCAGGGCCCCAAACCAGCATCATACACCAAAGAGAACTCACTTAGCAACACAGAGGGGAAGCCTCTGCCACCCTCAAAAGGGCATCCAGCTAATAAGTTCTGTTTGTGGAAAAGAGTTGAGGCTCGGGGAGGGAACTGGGATCGGCATTTTCTCCCACAGACATGACGTACCCAGAAAGCCACCTGCAGGGAGAAGTTCGCCGGGGAAATGCTCGAGATCTGAGCTCCTTGCCAGCTGCTGGACTCATGGGACAGCATGTTTTACCCTCAAAATTGCAACAGGCCCGTTTTTAGCAGGAGGGCTCTCTTCGGTCCTTTCATCCAACTTGGAAATGTCTCTGGAGCCCAAAAGCTGCACCAAGAAAGTCCAACACCACTTGGCAGGTTGATGCTGTGGGCCACAGAGGGGTCAGGTCCGTAGAGAGTAGCACAGCTGGCACAGCTGGCAGCACAGAGCCAGGCTCCACCCATTCCTGGCGCCTGGCCCAGGCCTCTTCCCACAGCCAGTTACAGACAGCACTGCCCTGGGTCCCACGCAAGTCATATAATCTCCCTGGGGGGGCGACACGGGGACAGGACAGGCCATGCACACACATGTGCACCAATGCCACGCTGCACCGCTCCTGCCTGGCACAGAGCAGAGCTGCAGGCCCTGTGCTCAGAGTTCAGGTACAAGACAACACAGCCTGCAGGGGCGGAGGCTGTCCCAGCACGGGGTCCACATGCCTCTCCCTCCACTCTCTGCTTTCCTGTGCACCAGGCCCCTCTGCCTCACCGCTCCTTCTTGCAGCTGGCTGACCTCGGTCTGATGCATGAAGCTCAACAGGCTGCCCTGAACAGAAGCAGAAACCAGACATCCGTCTTCCAGCTATAAGGACAGATTCAAGGAACCAGACCAGGTGCCCAGGACCTCTCCCAGGTGCCCCAGCGATTCCCCATGCTCCCCAGGCTCCCTGGCCACAGCTCCTAGGCCAGATGCCAGCTCTGCGTCCTGCAGGTCACCCTCTCACCGGCGCCCATGCCGGTCAGGAGTGAGGGTGAGCTCTGGTCTGGACCCTGCACCTTCCTCACAGCCTGCTGTCCAGAGCCCCGGGGTGGAGGGACAGGTGGGCCTGCAGAGCAAGGTCACCGGGCTCTGGGCTCAGGGATCCAGCCAGCCCTCAGCTCGCTGGCGGTCCAAGAGGCTCCAGGCCCAGGGCTCTCAGCTCTCCCCATGTCTCAGGGAGAGACTTTGCCCGGGTCTCAGGGGATCCCAGGGCCAAGGGACACAGCACTGGATAGGACTCTGGAAGAGAGCACTGTTGAGGTTCCTGCCTTGGAAGTGCTCGAGGCAAGAGTGGATTCGGACCAGCACAGAGATGGGCTCCCCGCCACTTCCACACCCAGTGTCCAGGGTTGTGCAGGGCCCAAGTGCAAGGTCAAAGACATGACCCCCAGGGAGAGGGGGCAGCAATCTCCGGTGTCCCTGGCCCTCAGCCTCACCCCCACTTCCATCTGCCCCCATCCAACGTCTGGGCTGCATGGGCTCCAACTGCAACCAGGCCAGCGGGAAAGCTTCACACCGGGGTCCAGGGAGGCGATGTCCCGCCCGCCATGATCCAGTCTACACCGCAGGGTCTGTGCCTGCAGCCGTGGGCGCCCCCACCGCTGAGCCTCCCCACAGGGACCTGCGACCCAAGCGCTCAGACCCGAGGACTGATGGCGGGGAGGGGGCCGGGGGGTCCCCGCGACATGCAGCCTCCACGGGACTGGACACACCCACTGCGGGCACAGCCCGGTGCCCCTGTCCGGGCTCGCGCTCCTCGCTTGCCGGGGCACAGCCTAGCTGAGCCCCGAGAGCCCCGGGCAGAGTTCGGGAAGAAAACTTTTTGCAAAGAAACAGGAGAACTCCTACCCTGGTGGCGGCTCTGCAGGTCCCTGAGGCGCTCCGCACGTTCCTCTCCCAGTCTACGCTTTCCCGCCTGGACAGACGGACAGAACCTAAGGCAGCTGCGCGCCGCTCCAGCCCCAGCCGAGGCTCCGCCCAGGCCTCTGCCTGAGCTAGGGGTGGGCGGAGGCGACCTCTGCGGAGCTGCTTCCCCTCGCCCTGCCCTGCCGTGCAGCCCCGAGCTCCCTCCTCTCCTCTGCGGAGGCGTTAGAGGCGGGATTCGCCGTTCCCTCGCCGACCTTGCGACACCTTGAGCCCAGCAAGGACACAAGGTGAACTTCGCCGCCCTGGGCCAGCCCGGCCGAGGGGCTCTGTGAAACCTCCCCAAGGGTTTGAGCTCGGCATGGGGACCGGGAGCATGCAGGCCTGACCTTTCCCTTTGACAGAAAGGGGTCTCTGGCTTTGTCCCACTTGGTCCTAGCAAAGCAGCAATCCCTGGAGACCCTATGATCTGGTGTCTCCAGAGGAGCAGACCAGGAGGGGAGCCCAGGGCCGAGCCTCCCCGTGCAGCAGGAGCTGTGAATGCCGCCACCCAAGGGCCGTCTCAGTGCGGACTGCTCACCTCGCCAGAGGACCGGGCTCTGTGCCTCAGCTCCTGAAGCACGGTGCCCAGACCCAGACGCGGCCTGCAGAGTGGGGTGGGGCGCTGTAGTGCTGTTCAGGGTCGCACAGGCCCCTGGGGGCCCAGGGCAGCACCCAGGCGGCCCAGGACCTGGCCTTGGAACGTGTCCCTCACCTCCTCTGGCCTCCTGCAGAATTTGTCTCGACTTCTGGGCGTCGAGAGCCAATGCAGGCGGGGCTGGCAGCGGGACGTGGAGACGACAGCACTGTCTCTGGCAAGGAGTGACTATGCCAGCCTCTGTCCTCGAAAGCAGAGCCGGCCTGATGACTCAGACATGAAGCTGTGGCCGGGAGGCTGAATCAGAGGTGCGGCTGCCCCCACCAGGCTCCTCCCGTGCACTCTGAGGTTCAGGAGGGCACCCAGCGTGGTAATCTGGGAGGCCAGATCCACAGCCCGGAACCAGATGTGACAGGGTGGCCCAGATGCCCTCGGTGCAGGGTGACGCAGCCTCACACTGCTCTGGGAAACTAGCCGCCGCCGCAGGCTTCCTGGGGAAGTGCCGTCCTCACTGTGCACCACGGTTCTGGGCCCGGAGGCTGCAGGTCCTGAAGCCAGAGACCAGCACCTGTGGGTCCACGCGGAGCTAGGCATCCCTGGGGGCTCCAGACACGTCCTCAGCCATCAGTCCAGACAGTTGTCCCCTCTTATCCTGGGGTGAGCCTGGGCCTCTGGGGTGCCCTGGCCTGCAAGAGCACAGAACCCTGTACAGAGGCCATTTTTCTCTATACAAATGAAGCATCTAGGATGAAAGTCATGCAGGTTGTGCATGTCGTCTCCACCTCATGGTATTTTATTGCACTGGGTTTCTCCTACCCGAGAAACCGGAAGTAAAAATAAATTGCAAACAGGGAGGGCCGGAGATTTAGCTCAGTGGGTCCAGTTCCTGCCTCGCAAGCGCAAGGGCCTGAGTTCGATCCCGGTAACCACATACAATGCTGGGCGTGGAGACTCACGCCCACCAGCAATCAATACCACATACCACAGTGCCGGGAGTGGTGGCTCACTCCTGTAATCCCAGCACTCGGGAGGCAAAGACAGGAGGATTGCCGAGTTCGCGGTTTGCCTGGACTACATGGAGAGCTCAGAGCCAGCACGAACTGCATAGTGAGACCCTGTCTCAAAAAAAAAAAAAAAGAAAGAAAGAAAATTGCAAACAGGGAGATGGATTTTTCTCAAAGGGTCCGGGGGCATGAGAAGCGTGAAGATGGGCGATGCAAACACACTAACTTGACTCCAAGATGCATCACTGTGCATTGCGAATGTGGACCAAGAAAAAGATCTGACCGCACTGTCCTTGCCCATTCTTCTGTGGCACGTGAGAGGGCACTGTGCTCACACGACAAATGAAGTAAGGAGTGACCCAGGGACGGACATATGCTGCCCAGGTTACCACACCAGGGTGACGTGGACACAGCGTTGTGACACCTCGGTGGCTGGCCAAGGCAGCCATGGGTGATACAGGTGGGTGCTGTGGACATAGGGTGATTCACATCCAGGGTGGGGTGCACCAAGGGCACAGGGTCGCCTCACACTGCTCTTTATGGTGCTCTGTTTAACACATAATGTTCGCCTCCGCAGCTTCTCATGCGACGCCTTGGGGCCAAATTGACCCCAATGCCCCTTCGGAAACAGACATGGAGGACAAGGGTGCTGGAACCTGGTTCTAGGGGTTTCTGCTGAGAGACGCTGTCATGGGAGCCTCTTCGGGACGACACCGCTGTCCTGCTACAGCTCGCCCTGGAGCATCTGCCAGACATCACATGCTCTGTACCACAGTCGGGCCCCTTCGTGAGTTTCAAATGCAGTGCAAACAGAGCTCCGGGATCTCACCCTGCCACCCCATGGTGCAGGATCTTCAAATGCACCTGTTGCCGTGAGGCTGGACTCTGCGTGGGCCCCAGGCCACACCTGAGCCTCCGAGTCCAGCCTGTGTCCCCTTCCTTCCACGTTCCCAGCCCAAGACTCGCCCCAAGACACGCCTTCTGCCTCTTGGCTCCTCCTTGCTCTGGTGAAAGTGCTTCCCCAATGGCTTTTGTAGGTACCATGCAGCAGGGACTCTGTGCCGGGGCCAGCCGGCAAAATTGGACAGTACCTGAGTCAGGGGGTGAGGATTAAGAAAACCACAAGACAGACAAAGATGGGATCGGGAGGGCCTCTCAGTCAATACTGAGCAGGACCCTGAGTTTATTTTACAGTGCTCTTTTATAGTATTTCTAGGTAAGGGCGTGCCCACATGAAAAATTTTACAATCGATAAGGTGAATAATGATAAAGCAGGGAAGGTTAGCACAATCTTTTTTTTTTTTTCTTGCTTTTTGAGACAGGGTCTCACGTTGTCGTTCAGGCTGGCCCTGAGCTCACTATGGTGCCCAGGCAAGCCACCGCGAACTCAGCAATCCTCCTGTCTCTGCCTCCCGAGTGCTGGGATTACAGGCGTGAGCCACCACATCCGGCATTGTGGTATGCGGTGTTGATTGTTGGTGGGCATGTCTCCACACCCAGCATTATATGTGGTTGCTGGGGATCGAACTCAGGACCTTGCGCTTGCGAGGCAGGCGCCGGAACCACTGAGCTAACTCTCCGGCCCAGTCAGCACCATCTTAATGCAGAGATAAAGGTATCTGCCAGGGAACATCTAAGAATCTACTAAACTTCCTCCTAGGCAGTTTGCAGGTTTCTTATGCTAAAGACTAGCTGTAACTCTCAAGGACAAGTTTTTGTCTCTCACAATATTTCCTTTAGGGTGAGGTAGGGAGAGGCCCGGGGTAAAATGAAGACAGTTTTCCTGGTGAGGGAGCAAGCCCCTCCCAAGGTGACTAAGGGCAGCTCCCAGAGAGCAGACCCCTGGTTTAGGACAATGGCCCAGCTTGGTCCGCTTCCCACAACTCTGGATGCACCCAGAGCCCCAAACAGAGCAGGAGCTTGTGGTCTGCATGCATGGCATGTCCACTTTCCTGATGATGCTGTGCCTCTCTCCCCAGCGTGTGCTGCAGCGTCTCTTCTGGTCCTGACACAGTTACTATGAACCTGGCCCCCAATGTCCTGCAAATGGCTTTGTGGCTCATTCTCTATGAGACCAGTGGGGAGCTGGGCATAATCATCATGAGGGTTTCGAGTTTCGTTTACAGGCTCCGGATGTTCGGATGTTCAGTGCCTGTTGTGTTGGTGTTTTAAAGTGTACATTGAATTCTAAATTTAAAGACAGTATTATTACCAAATGGGAAAGATACTTGTTACATTATACCATGCACAAAACCAGCACACTGTATCGCTTGAAATCATGTCAGTAATATAGATTAAAAGGTAAACAGTCATTGATAATAGTTTCCAGGAGATAACACAGCTTCACACCTGGGAAATAGGCAAATATTTAACATGAAATATTTAAAGAAAAAGGTTAGTATATCAGAAGTACAATAACATTCAGAACTTCCGATCACCAAGACTTATCTACTTAAGAACAACCCTCTACTCGTCCTTTGCTTCTGTGGGAGAAGGGCTTGGCTCTGTACTGCCGTGCTCTAGGTAGCCCAGAGGTCACCTAGCCTCTTGCAGCTGCGGTGCCCAAAGCCCCTGATTGGCTGGTTAGGTCTGGTTCCTATTGGGTGCCCCCCTGGAGCTGGGGGCGTGGCTGTCTCACTTGGTGCCCTAAGACCTTATCTCTCAGGAGGGAACAGGTACCTTTAGTATTTGTAAATTTCTCTCCCACTTCGTGTTATAAGTCAATGTAAGTTTTTATTTAAAAGCTAAATAAACACATTCCTGAGTGTGTGAGAATCCAAGCCTGCCCTCGAACAGCTGGACTTTCTAGCTGTGCTCTCTGCATTTGTGATAATCTCTAACAGGCTCCGCTGGGAAAGCACCTAGTTTGGACCAGTTCTGCAAAGCATTTGAGTTTGTGTTACTGTATAAAGACTTGCTGTGGGAGTAAAACACTCACTGTTGGGCAGGGGATTTCGCTCAGTGGTTCTGGCATCTGCCAGGCAAGAGCAAGATCTAGAGTTCGATCCCAGGTACCACATACCACAATACCGGGTGTGGTGACTCACACCCACCAGCAATCAGTACCACAAACACAATGCCAGGTGTGGTGGCTCATGCCAGCCCAACCCAGCACTGGGGAGGCAGAGGCAGGAGGATTGCTGAGTTGGAGGCTTCTCTGGGCTACAAAGTGAGTTCAGGGCCAGCCTGAACTACAAAGCGAGACCCTGTCTCAAAAAACTAAAAAACAAAACACTGTTGCTTCTGCAGTTAACAGTGAGTTACAGCAGAGTGGACAAGAGATTAAGTGAGGGATCTGATGTGCAGAGGGGAGACGAAGTTCTTCCCCTGGGTAGCAGTTACCTCGCCAGTGGCTCCACAGAGAGCAGCCGTCCTGCACCTTCGCTGGACTCAGTTCCAGAAGACTTCACACTTGGCCTTCTCTGCCCCGGACAGGCAGCTGTTCTGCGCTCACTCCAGAATGAAGGCCTGGAGTTGCCTGATGCCACCCTGTGCCAGCCTCCTGGTCCCCTGCCCTGTAAAAGCCCATCACCCCAAGCATGGGCCAGACCTGGTGATTCCCTTCTAACCAACAGAGGTGGGGTGGGAGGCAGTTAGGGGTCTGGGTGCTGAGAGCCGGGCTGCTGTGCCAACTCTCCTCTCCCATCTCCTTGCCTGTCTTGGAATCGGTCTTGTGGGGCACAGCCACTCTGCTTGAAGCCGCCTGTCTCTGGCTACTGTGTGCTTGGGAGAATCCACCCATGCCTAGTGCTCAGCTGGCTGCATACCCTGAACCACAGCATGGGCTCCTTGGAGGCTCCTCGCGAAGCTGCACCCAGAAATGGTGCATTAGCACACATTCATTGTTCTAACCGGGCAGACGGGGGAGTGAATGCTTCTGCACCAGTACTTGACTAACACAATCTTGAGCCAGGCTGGACACACACACACACACACACACACACACACACGAAGTGCTTCGACAGTTACACACCCTGGAGCCTTGAGGGACCCACAGCCACCTCCTGTGGGAGAGACCAGACAGAGCCTCAGATGGTTTACACTTCAGTTCTGCAAATAGAATCAGCAGCCTAGTCCTTGGAATTCCTACTTTGACGCTCAGGCTGGGCTTGAATTTATGGTCTCCTGCCTCAGCCTTCCAGAGTGCTTGAATGACAGTCATAACAAGATTGTAATTACTTTGAAGAGACAAAGACAGCAGAACTTGTAAATAGATGTGAGAGTAACTAAAAAGGAGGAGTCAGTCTTGGCACCTGGGAACCCTTAAACCAAGATCCAGATGATAGTGGAAGAGGGGAACATTACCTTGGGATGGCTGGAACAGAGTATTTCTGAACATGCATTAGGATGTGGCAGAGTCTCGCGGTGTAATGGATTTGGGGGCGAACAGCATATAGGTAGGAGGTGAGGTCCCTGCAGAGAAGCCAAAGTGCGTAAGAGAGAAACCACTGGCTGCATAAATCCCCTGGTGGGACACTGACATTCACAGGACAGAGATGGCGAAGAGCAGAAGTGGCCCAGGTCTGTCTGGAGGGGGAAGTGTCACCACGCAGACAGATGGGTGACACTTTCACCCAGCACGTCTGCGAAAGCTCCATCTCCCTCCACTCGAGCCCAGAGGGCAGCGCTAATTCCACTGCTGGGTCCCGCGCGCATTCCTGTGGTCTCCGCCCACCCACCAGTCAGGCTCAGCATTCCTCCGTCCAAATTCCCAGCGGGGATCTGATTGGCCGGCGCCTGCGGGGAGGCCACAGGTCATCGGTCGCCTGCGGGGCAGCCTGAGCTCCCTGCCCAGGACGGCAGTAGGTGGGCCGAGCCGGCTGAGGAATGCACCCCCAGCCGGGCCTTCTGGTGAATTGGTCTTTTCAGAAGAGACAACGACGTGTTTGTGCTGTGCCTCTGAAGGCGTGCTTCTCTGCTTCTCTGGTGGGGAACGGTGCCGCTCGAGCTTCCCTTCCTGCCAGCCTCTGGGCTGGGGACCTGCCCCAGCCTCGCGTACC
This sequence comes from Thryonomys swinderianus, assembly GCA_004025085.1. Taxonomy (NCBI): domain Eukaryota; kingdom Metazoa; phylum Chordata; class Mammalia; order Rodentia; family Thryonomyidae; genus Thryonomys; species Thryonomys swinderianus. The sequence goes on from PVIC010010964.1 coordinate 38,547, forward strand.
ACCCCCATCCGGAGCACTCGAAGTTCTGCAGCTATTGCTGTGCCCCCCCGGCTTGTGTGGCAACCGCCACCTCAGCACAGCAGGCGTGGGGGGGGGGGGGTCTGCTCCCCAGTCACCCACCCTGAAAGGGGCTTAGGATGGCCCTGGGGCTTGGTCAGTCTGCTGGTCCCAGCGCCCAGGCTCAGAGGCACCAGAGGTGGGGACAGTCGGTCTTCCCTGCCCTTTGCTCACCACTCTCCCCTTGCTTACTTTCTGGGGTGCTTCCCGGGGTATTGCTTAGCCCCCGGAGCGACGGGGTGAGCCACAGTAGAGACCTGGCTTGAAGGTGAGCTTCTGCTTTGGAGGCACCTAATTTCCCCCGCCCTCCCTCCTTACTCCCGTCCCTTCCTGGAGTAGAAACTGGGGACCTGCTCACTTGGGCCAGAGCCTCCTACGGAGACACCCAACAGGCTGCCCAGGAGCACACACTGCTCAGGGCACTGATGGATTGGCACGTGTCCTAACCTTCAATGGAGGCCATCTCACTTCATGCGGCTGTTGGGGGAGTGAGGGATTAAGAATATTTTTTGGTGTTTTTTGTATCAGTATTTTTTAGCTTTAACACGATACAACCTTCACGCCAAAACCCCGAGCCTGTGCCATTCCCTGCTGAACGTCTGGGGTGCCCACGACGGTTAAGGTCTCCAGCTCTCTGTCCCCCACGATCTTGGGCCAATCGCTGGTGTGTTAGGAAAGTCACGGACCCCGGATGCTGAGGTGACCCGCTGGTTGGGCTAGGGTCTAGCTGGGAAGTGGGCTACTGGGCCGTCCTGCAGGTTTCACCCTCCTCAGCGGTCCCACTTCCCCTCTGGTTGAGAGCCCACAAGGAATTAAGTGCAAAGCAGGAAAACCTAAGATTGGGCCTCCGAGTGCAGCTCCGGCAGAACCAGCGCAGGAAGGTGAAGACACACCAAGTACCCTACGCAAAACACGCAGCTTCCCTCCACCGCAGCCACTACCCTGGAGTTCCAAAAAGCCGGCCTTTTCTTCCCTTCTTAACAGAATGCTGTAGAAATTAGGGCGGAGTTAGTTTGGTATCATCTCATTGGTCAAGCCCAGCAATTCTATTGGTCACAATCTTACACATCTCATTGGCTAGTACAGGGCACGGACTACAAGCCCCATTGGTCAGAACGGTGCACAGATTTCCACCTATCACAGAGGCGAGTCTAACAACCCCCTTCACCAACCAAGGAACTTCTAAACTCAAACTAGAGAAGTCTTCTGTGGTTCCAGCGCCAACTGTAACAAAACCTGAAGAGCATTGGAAGCTCTGCAGCGAACACAGCAAAGATACAAAGTTAAACAACGGAAGAGGGCAGGGTCTACTTCAGAGCCTTCCAAGAGCCAATCTAGAGTTTTATATGAGTGGAAGGTTTTACAAATTCTGTCTTCCTGTTTCAGCTGAGAAACAGGGATTCACCCTGAAGTCTACACTGGTCTCTTCCTTGGATCCCCTTCTGGGGGCGACACAAGAAGTAAGAAGAGGGTGGGAAATGTGGAGAAAGAAATGAGGAGAGGGTGGGGTCAGGCAGCACCAGGCAGGAGGCAAGGTGTTGGCCCAAGAGGAAACTCCCGGCAGCAGCCACCGCCTCCCAGTCTCCTCTGAGAGACACGGCCCGTCCCTGTGCATCCTTTGGGAGCCGATGGCACCGTCTTGATGTCGCACCCCCCGTGTGCACTTCTAGGTCAGGCTGCCCATCTACAGCACTCACAAGCTGTGTCTTCGGCTCTGGGTCTAAAGTGTCCCCCAAACTTGTGTGGAAGGTGACTGGATCATGGGGTGCTAAATCCGCTGTTAAGGAGGGGACCTGCGTGGAAGTGGTCACTGGATTGTGACCTGAAGTGTGGATTCTTGTCTCCGCTCCCCCCTTTGCTCTGTTTCCTGGCTGCGGTGAGCTGAGCTCCTTTCCCTCTGCCAGGCCCCTCTGCCATCTTGTTTCTGCCATGGACCAGCTGGCCATGACCTGAAACTGAGCCAAAATGAACCTATCCTTTAAGTAGCAGGTGCCAGATATCCTGTGCCAGTGACAGGAAGGCTGCCAAAACACCGTGATCATGGACCAGTTATCCAAGCCTCAGTGTCTCATTTGTGACCCAAGACTCAGGAGTTCCCGGCAGAGCTGTTGTCAACAGCACCCAACACTCAGAGCGGCATCCGCATGTGGTGGAGGGCGGGGTGCTGCCCTGGAGCCCGGCCAGGACCCGCACCTCAGCAGGGACTCTGACATTCAGCTTGGCTCCTTGCTCCAGCACTGGCGGCGCAGTGAGCGCGGAGCGCGGGGTCGGGATTTGCAGAGTTCGGGGAAGCACCGCTGGACAGGCCTCAACCGAGGCCCTTCCCTCCGGGGACACGGGAGGTGGCAGGGCAACCGCACCTGGGCCACCGCTCCGTCTCCTCAGCTCACGCAGCTGCACCCTGGAGCACTCCGAGGAAGCCATTTTCCTGGGTATCCTTCTTTGGGGGGGAGTCAGGAAGGGACGCGGCGTCTACGCCAAGCTGCCTGTCACTCCCGGGGCCGGGAAGAGCAGCCCACGCTCTGCACAGACCGAGATGAGGCCACAGTCTGGAGGCCACAGAGTAGGGACATTGAAGGTGCTCTGTGACCCGCTGGAGAAGGGCCCTCTCTCCACCCTGGAGGAGCCTGGGGAGGTCGGGACGGGAGGGACTGACTGCTCCACCATCTCTGTTACTCTCGCCCTGCAAGGGCGACAGGAGACGGACACAGCTGGCATCCTCGTTTGAGCAGCACCCCTTGGAGTGCAGCCCACGCAAAAGAGGACGCCGAGCCAGAGGTCAGTCTCTGATCCATGGCCGCAGTACGTAACTAGCGGAGCTGATTCCAAAGCCTGCATTTTATTTTATTTTAAAGATGTTGTATTAGCACAGGTGTGTAGCATGTGCCATTCCTCACAGGAGGCTGCTAACTATATGCAACATCTTCATTCTTTTTTCCCTTTTGTCCTCTCCCCTCCTTGAAGCCACCATTTTCTGTCCATACTCCAGGTCTAAAATGAGCAGCCCTGTGTGTGGTACCAGATCAGCCCCAGCCTCGCCTGCAGCCCTTTGTCTGATAAGCTTCGCTGTTACAGTGTGAAACGGTCCCTGCCTTCCAACTGGGTCTCCCAGCAGCTTCTCCTGCACCCACCCATCCATTCACCCAGCCCTCTGCCCACTCACCAGCCGCCCTTCAGCCAAGTAAAACCTTCCTGAGCCCCAATTTACCAAATAATGGAAATAGCTGATGAGTTTTAAACAAGTGTAGCATGTTAAGATTGGTAAATACCTGGGGCCGGAGGATTAGCTCAGTGGTTCCGGCGCCTGCCTCGCAAGCGCAAGGTCCTGAGTTCGATCCCCGGTAACCACATATAATGCTGGGTGTGGAGACACACCCACCAACAATCAACACCGCATACCACAGTGCCAGACGAGGTGGCTCACGCCTGTAATCCCAGCACTCGGGAAGCAGAGACAGGAGGATTGCTGAGTTCGCGGCGGCTTGCCTGGGCACCATAGTGAGCTCAGGGCCAGCCTGAACTACAAAGTGAGACCCTGTCTCAAAAAGCAAAAAAAAAAAAAAAAAAAAAGATTGGTAAATACCTGATACATGGCACATTTTTTTTTCTTTTTTAGCAGTACTAGGGATTGAACCTAGTGTCCTTGGATTGAACTCCTTTTTTGAGACAGGGTTTCACTTTGTAGTTCAGGATGGGCCTAAACTCACTACGTAGCTCAGGCAAGCCTGGAACTCAGCAATCCTCCTGCCTCTGCCTCCTGAGTGCTGGGAT
>PVIC010010965.1:0-42327 GCA_004025085.1 Thryonomys swinderianus
AACCTTCCAGAATTCAAAGATGTAGTCTCCAGAGAGATTCTCCTGTCTTGTAGAGAGCTATATTTTTCTAGGGCAGAGAGAACGTGATTATCTTCAACAGCTTTAACCATGCCCTTGACCTCCATTTCAAAGGTGACTCTTTAACAAGCTGAGGGGTTCTGATATCTGGGGATGATGGAAGGAAGGAAAAGACAGAAAGACAAGATGCCCACACTATAACTGTGTCTTTCTGGATGATAAAAATAAAATTACAAGATCTGTCTGGTATCATTCAAAATGCTTACAAATAAGTCACAGTCAAGATGTAGCTGATGGGTGTCTTAGCAAACTTTGAGCTCTGCCATGTTCTGCTTTCAATGTGTTGAGCATTCAGAATTGCCCTCTATACTTCCTTTGAGCACTTTATAAATAATAGACTTAGTCACCATAAGATTGCTTCATAATGTATGTGAAGAAACAGAATGTGAGTGGCCAACATCTAATACTCAGAAAACAGAATAAGAAAGTGACACAGCACAGTGGCAGGGGGAAAAGCTTATGGGTATATTCCAGAGCACATTTTATGAAGGAAGCCATTCTGCTGTTGCAGAAGCAACTGCTGTGTTTCTCAAAGCCAAAGCCAAGTTTAAATTGTCAGTTTTAATGTGGGTATTTTGGTTTACTTAATATTTTAACATCTATTATGATGACCCTATGCTTTTATTAGTCTGATTAAATTAAAGAAAAAAAAAACAGAAAGAAGGAAAAGGGAACTGAACATATTTGAGTTAGGTTAAATAAGCAAAGTGAAATTAATTATCATAATCTTATTATAACCGAGAGACAGCACTCTTCTTTTCTAATGGCACACTTCCTTCCTTTACATAGCTTACTTAGTACTAGGTGGTCATAATTTAAGGGGTGCTACCTGAGGAGGCTAAATGGTTTGGGCGGTATATGTTAGTGGAAATGACAATATTAGCTGTTCTTAGAGTGCCTGCCATGGGGCCAACAATGCTAAGAAATTGGCATGTATGGCTAATCATCTCCATAAATGTGTTGCTTAGCTGTTACTGTCTCTGGTAATACCTTCGGTCTTCTTGGTATAAATGACCATTTGTGATTGTGCTTTTCTTCACAGTACCAATGAAATTTTAAAAAGAAAATTGAAAAAAGAGCATGGATAGGTGAGTCATAGGTGGTAGGGGTGAGGAAAAGCATCTTTCTATCCTTTTTTGAATTCTTTGATACATTTTAGCTATACATTATGATCACAATCAACAATGAGAATTTGTGCCTGTACATGTTATCTTGATACACATTTTTCTCTTTTCCCTGTCCTCCCTACAATCCTCACACCCATATGTATGTAAGCTTTTTTCCTTTTTATTTTTGTTTTTAACCACTGAATTTTTTCTTTCCTCTATCCACCTTTCCTCTTTCTCTTTGAATATTTTCTTCATATTTCACACTACCTATCATACGTTCTGGACCTCATATACACCTGCAGTTTTTCATACTAGAGAAATGATATGGTATTACACATCCATGTCTTATTTCATTTATGAGTATATCCTAAAGGTATATCTATTTAAGTATAAATGTTTCAAATTTATCATTATTTATAGCAGAGTAATATTCCATTTTATTGAAAAAAAAACCCCACACTTTCTTTAACCAATCTCCAGTTGATGGGCATTTGGGTTTTTTCCAAGATTTAGCTGTTACAAACTGAGCTGCTATGATCACGAATGCACATATGTCTCTGTGACATGATGCTTTTAATTATTTCATGTATATACTTAGTAGGAGAATAACAGTATGAAATGAGACCTCCAATTCCAGTGCTCTGATGAATCTCCACACTGATCTCCACAGTGGTTGTGCCAGTTTACAATCCTACCAACAGTGAAGAAGGTTCCTTTTTTTCCTCACAGCCCTGGCAGCATTTGATTATGGTTGATTTTGGAATAGTAGCCATTCTTTCTGGAGTGAGACAGAATCTTAGTATTGTTTTCATCTGCATTTCTCAAATTACCAGTGCTGTTGAACATTTCTTCAAATGTTTCTTGGCTGACTTTCCTTCTCCATCTGAAAAACGTCTGTTCATTTCAAATGCCCATTTTTGAGTTGAGTCTTCAAATGGGGGAGGCTGATTTTTTAAGTTCTTTATATATTCTAGATAGTAGTCCTCTGAGGAATAGCTGATAATTTTTCCCCAAATTCTAGGTTGTCTTTTCACTCTGTTGATGGATTGTCTTGCTGTGCAGAAGCTTTTTAATAAGTTGAGATCCTAAGTGTTGATTCTTTCTGCTAGTTTCTGTGCTGATGAAGGTTTGTTCATAAAGTCTTTCCTTAGGTCATTGTCTCCAAATGTTCTACCCAAACTGTATCCAAGCAGATTTAGAGTTTCTATTTTAATATTTAGGTCTGTAATCTACTTTGATTTTAGTTTGGTGCCTGGTGAAATACATCGATCTAGTTTTAATCTTTGGTAGGATAAAACTCAGTTTTTTCATTACAATTTATTAAAGAGGCTATCTTTCCTCCATTGAAGGTGTCTGGCTCCTTTGTCAGAAATGAAGTGACAGTATATCTAGATATGTTTCTGCATCTTCTAGTCTGTTTGATCCTTGGGTCTGTTTCTTTGTCAATGCCATGCTGTTTTATCACAGTGGCTTTGTAATATAGTTTCTAATTGGTGATTCTGGTGTTCCCTGTGATGTCTTTGTTGTCTAGAATTGCTTTGGATATTTTAGGTCTCTTCAGGTTCCAAATGAATTTTTAGATTATTTTCTCTATATCTGTGAAATATGCTGTTGGAATTCCCATTGGAATTCCATCGAGTTGATATAGTAATTTTTGGTGTAAGACATTTTGATAATACTTGTTTTTCCTATCCAAGAACAAGGAATCTCTAGTTTTTAAGATTCTTTTTAATCTCCTTTTTCAGAGTGCTATAGTTTTCAGAGTGGAGGTCTTTTATCTCTTTGGTTAGATTGATACAGAAGGGATCTTTTAGTGGTGAGATAAGCTGAAGCCAGTGGAGACCTGAACAACTAGAAAAATGCCAGGAGAGATGGGAAAAAGGGCATCCTGAAAAAGAACATCTGGGTCAGTTTCCCTAAAGAAGAAATATCCTTTTGGATACAGAAATGATATCTATGCTTTACATATCCCAAAAAAGACATAGCGAAATTTTTGCATGACTTTCTATTAATCTCATGAGTTAGTCAGCTTTTTATTGTTGTGATAGAATACCTGGCACAAATAATTTAAAAAAAGAAAAGTTTAGGGGTCGGAGGGTTAGCTCAGTGTTTCCGGCGCCTGCCTCGCAAGGGCAAGGTTCTGAGTTCAATCCCCGGTAACCACATACAATGCTGGGCGTGGACACTCACGCCCACCAGCAATCAATACCACATACCACAGTGCCGGGCGTGGTGGCTCACACCTGTCATCCCAGCACTCGGGAGGCAGAGACAGGAGGATTGCTGAGTTCGAGGCTTGCCTGGGCTACATAGTGAGCTCAGAGCTAGCCTGAACTACAAAGCGAGACCCTGTCTCAAAAAAAAAAAAAAAAAGAAAGAAAGAAAGAAAAGTTTATTTTGACTCAAGACTTTAGAACTTTTGGTCTGTGATTAGCTCCAAAGCAAAAGCCTAAACCATCTAGCCAAAATTACTTTAATTCAATTCCCAAGTAGGAGATGCACAAACAATCCAGTAAAATCATCTCATCATCAAATATTAAAGCATTCAACAAAAATAACGTTATAGTGAAAGAAATCAGACACATGATCTTAAATATCACATGGCTTCTCTTGTATGAGAAACCAAAATATAATTTTTTAGAATGAAAGATAAATAACGGCATAAAATGAGATAGATATTTGTTAAAGGGAAGAGGACAGAATGGAAGGTGAAAGGAAGGGAATGAAAAAAATTAAGATGTGTTGTGTACCTGTGTAAACTCCCCACAATCAACATTAGGTACTATGAAAATGTAGATATTAAAAATTAAAAGAAAAAACACTCAACAGAACTAAAATTCAAGGTGACTCAGGTGTTGGAAGTACAAAAAAGGGTCTTCAAAGCTGTCAGGATTGCTTGGTTAAGAGATCATCATTGTTTAAATAGAGAGTGTTGGGTGGGCAGGGAAATGGGAAAAACTGAGAATTAAGTCATATCATATACTGGTACAAATTCTCAATGTTGAGTGTTATCATGATATGTATATCAAATGTACCAAATAAAATCAGTTAAGAATAAATAGAAAGTGCCAGGCGTGGTGGCTCATGCCTGTAATCCCAGCACTCAGGAGGCAGAGGCAGGAGGATTGCTGAGTTCGAGGCTTGCTTGGGCTACATAGTGAGCTCAGAGCCAGCCTGAACTACAAAGCAAGACCCTGTCTCAAAAAAAAAAAAAATAGAAAGTGTTCATGAAAGACTCCTATGTGGGAGGCTTGATCCTCAATCCAAAAATACTCAGAAGTGGGGCCTAGAGAGGGAGGTGAGCTATGAGTGGGCCACCTGATGAGTCCTTGGGCAAACGCCCTATTAGGAGGTGGGACCCACCTAGACAAGTATTCACTTCAGGTGCACTTTGAGGGGTATCTCTTGCCAGTGTGCCTTCCCTCTCCATTTCTTTCCTTCTTCCTTCTTTCTGATGGGTATGAGGTGAGCATCTTCCTTATCCTGCTTTTCCACCAAGAGAGCTTAAAGCAATGGAGCTGACTGAACATAGGTTTGCATCTCCGAAACTGTGAGGCAACATAAGTATTCTACATTTAAGGTGATTGACTTGAGGTATTTTATCAAAACTATGGGAAGATAAGAAAGACAATGATGTGAAAGAATAAATGAAAAGTCCTGGCTAAGAGTGAGATTTTAATGAAGAGATAAATAGAAATTTATGAACAAGCAAATATGAAAATAGAAATGAAGGACTGTTCTGATAAACTTGTTATAGATTCAGTTAAGTTTGGGAAATAATTCTGAAATGAGCATAATTTAACAAAAATTATGCCAACTAGTATGCACAGGAAAAAACAAAAAAAGAAGGTGAAAGAAAGAAGGAATGAGGGGCAATAGGACTGGGTTTTTAGTGCTCATACTTCCATTAATTTTACCAAGCTCTGAGAAGTGTTCAACTATAATTCTCTTGTTCTTTTTTATCTGGATAGGTGAAGATTTTCATTATATATTTGCAGCATAGTACCAAACAAGGTATTCCTAAATATATTCATGGAGATCTGTTTTTCCTGCATTTTACCTTCTTTTTCAAAATTATACCTTGTGAAATTCATCTGGTTTCTGTAATCTTTGACTTCCTCTCCTTAACTCAATGAGTTAACAGGGCTCTATTTTGGTTCCCTTTACTCTCAGGAAAGAACGACTTATTCTATGATGAGAGCAAATCCAATAATTGGCAACATTCCTAGGAAAAGAAAAACATGTTGTACTTTCTTTTGTGGAGTTAAGTTATTAGCATCTTAAGTGTTTACTAGGTCTTAGTATTATCATAGAGGGTCAGGAGTCCTGGAATGAAGCCTTGCTTTACCACCTTGACTTTGAGCAAATGTGATGTCCTTACTGTGACTCAGTTTCCTTATGTGTAAGCTGATAGAGTTGTACTTAATTGTTTCTAAATTTCTAAGTTACCCTGAATCTAGTGTGGAGAAACATCTGTACATCTTTAAATTGTTATATTTACCTTTGTGTTGCATACCTGATGGTTGATTTTCCACACTAGCTTTTCTCAAAAGACAAATAGGAGGTCCCTGAACAGCTCTGCTGCTGAAACTCCTGGTCACACAAACAGGATTACACACCAGTATCTCAGATAATGGAGCTGTCAATCTCTTGTATGAATCAGGACAAGCATTTAAGGAATGGTGAATTTTAAAGTAAATATCTAACATTTCAGCACTGAGTCAGCAAGGATCAGTTCCAAACCTTTTCTAGTACTTCTTCTGTCTCCTCCAAAATAAAAACAGGCATGAAATTCACCCCCTTTTCAAACACCTGTTTACTGTCTCTTTTTGGATGAAGTTCATGAAAAGTAAGAAAGTAGTGAAGCTGGGAATAAAATTCAAATGGTTAACACACTCTGTAGTTTCAGGTTCCTGCTAATCAGATAATTGCAGATTGAAGGACTCATTCTGTCTTTTTGAAATCACCCCAAAAGTATTCAAGTGATTCTGTTGATCCTCAGAGCAGAAGCCTGAGAGAAAAACCTTACCTGATGTAAGCTGTCCTGGGATAGCACTTCCTGGTACCCTGGCAATTCATCATTCTTAGATTCTGTTTATGTGCCCAAGATGAACTGTTAGCCTTTGCATAGTACTTGGCCACCATCTGAGCTACAGGGACTTGTCAAGACAGTGTTTTAAGTAAACTTTGAGTGGAAAAGTTGTTTCTAATAAACATGGGGTTGTGGGCCATGTGAGGCTTTTTGTTATTTCTGTCATGTCTTCTTCACAGAATACTCAATATAGCATAGATAATCTTGTCCTACTCTACTACCTTGTATAAAAGAGTCAAAGTAAACTTTGGAGTATAATTGTAATTTATAAGAGTTGAAATTGTGCTTGCTTTTCAAACAGTAAGAATAAAATGAAAACCTTTTCTAGTTACCTCACAGCTGAAGTGGAAAGTTAAATTAATCAGATTTTTTTTCTTCCTAGTTTATTCCAGTTAGTTTCCCTTTAACTGAAGTAAAACACAGAACAAATTTTGGGAGAATTTTTTTCAAAGATTGCAGGGGAGAAATGCATTGCAGTTAGAGATGATTGAATGGGCTTAGGAACTTTCTAAAGTTTCCATAAAATAGATTGCTAGAGAGTAATGTTCCTATTTATCCTGTTAGCTTGCTATCATCATGAGGTCAGATCTGACTTTTTTTTTCTCACATAGAAACCCCTAATGTTGCCCTACTTTGGAAAACTTAAAACAAAGTCGTTTCAATTCTGAGGAGTCTGGGTTACTCTGGACACTTTAACAAAATAAAAAGCTCCCAAAGAAGAATCCTAGAAGGAAAGGATGCTACCTGTTTAGTGTAAGAAAACTTATAGTTCACTATGACTTTTGGATAAACTAAAGGTCAACAGTCTCTAAAATTTATGTGCATCTTAAATATTAGAATTGTTTTGCATGTATCTGTTCATAAGAATACCTATTGATTTTCCTGCTTGAAGAAAGTACATTTCATCTTAGGATATCTTATTGAATAACTAAAATACTTTAAAGAAATTTTTCCTTACATTGGATAGTAGAGAAATAAAACCTAGGAAGTTCATTTCCAGTTTATTACAACCCCAAGTTCATTATAGCCTGAAAATAACAATGTTTACTATGAATAATAACATTTGAAATAATAATATGATTAGTTACATCTATGCTTGGAAATGTATCAGATTTTTAACTAGTATTATTTAATTAAATCCTCACGAAAGTCCAATGAGATGGAAGTTAGTATCTGATCAAGAAATTCATTGATATGTGCTGGGCCAGAAACTCTTAAATAGCTGGGTCGAGCTTCCAACTTGGCTCTTGCAAGTCATGAAACTATGAAGGGAGGTTGATGCTGTAAGAGTCTGGGGGAGAGGAAGAAAGAGAGACTCTGTTGAGAGAGTACAAGAGCATTGTTCTGTCTCTACTGCACCATAATTTCATAAGAAGCACTCTCATGTTAGTGAACATTTTACTCCCAGTTGTGTATACTTCAATCCATCCGGTTGGTGGGCTGTGAAAGGAGGACATCCATGACAGCTGGTTTCCAAGGTCACAACCTGGCATTTGGAATTTCTGATGGAGCTACATGGTGCTTCAAACTTTCCTCCCAGATAATTCCTCGTAGTCCACACAAGCTCAAGAGCATAAATTAGTTGAGTGAGTGCATTAAATTACCAGGCACATTTTGTCACTCCCAATTGCCTTGATTTCAACACTTACAGGAAAGAAGTTTTATACATTTGGTGACATATCCTTAATTCTACCCTAATAAGCCCTTTACCTGGAGTTCTTGGAGGGTAGGCAATTTAAATCCAGTCACTAGCAATATTCTACTCTATTTTTGCTCAGAAAGAATTCTAGCAAGGTCTTGCCCTCTATGCAAAATTTGTTGAAAATGATCACCTATGTGGAATTTCCATTGCCCTCTTAGAGCCACAGGTGGCCTTGACTACCTCTGTGCTACCTCGTTTTCTTCCTTTGAATATTTATGTTTCTCTTACCCATTGATTTTGAGAGAAGTGTATGGAAATTGATTGGCAGTGCCAACAAAGCTAATGGGAGAATGTGGCCTAGTGCGAATGAATTACTAACGACAGAGCTGTGCCTAATGTGCCTAATGCATATGGAGTGAGGGAGCTGTAGTGCCTGCTCCATGCATGTGATCCTCTGCTGTGTTGGCAGCAAGGAGGAAGGAGTGCTTTTCTCCACCATGAAGAGGACTTAAGGATGTTCATCATTCTGAGTATTCAGTGTAACATACAATATCAAGCCTTTATTTGCAACACAGAGTTGTTCTGTGGAATTCTCTATGGAGTAGCTCTATACTACTTGTTCATTCAAGGCATTTTCACTACTGGGTATGTCTGTAGTTTGATTAGGAAATTTAGGTTAGAAGCAGTAGGGCTCATTATAATGGCAGGACTTTGTCTTGCATGTGGAACAAGTGATCGTTTCCACCACTGAAGATCCACCTGCTTCTCACCTTCTTCCCTTTCAAATTGTATTTTCCATAGGTTTTTTGAAGCATGAAGAATAATTGTAGCTCACATAATCTGAACATCATTGTAAAGCTGGTATTCACAACGTGTGAAACATATGAAACTCAGTCCAACAGTCAGTGGTTTGATTCAGAGAGAGAGGAAGCAAGAAAACAAAATGGTAGATGAGATTCTCTTCTCATTGGCCCAAATTAAAGAACCACAATAGTCATAATGTAGTTTTCCTATTTTGAAGTCATTTTTACATAAGTACGTCATTAGCGCTTATTGAGGGGATGAATAAAAACTGCATGCCTTCATAAATAATGGGCCTTGGTTGGGTAAATTGAGGTAGGCAAGGTAAGCATTACTGTATATACAGAACAAGAATGCAGGTGAGAATGTCCATAGAAGGCAGCAGAGGTGGAAAACAGAGCTCAGCATCTTTTCCCAATTGCATATAACATGTGTGGAAGGGACTAATAATCAGTTGAACCAATATTTCAGCAGCACAGAGGCACAGCTAGCTCTTGCTAGGAGAAACCTTACCATGCTAGAACTCCTAGCTTTGGGAGTATTTTGACAAAAAAGAGGAACGAACAGTGGAAAATTAAACACAGGATTGGTAGGAAGAGGAAAATGTAGAATGATGACAGGAAGAATGAGTTCCAGAGAAGAAAGGATGAGAAGAGACTGAAGAGGGGCCATGGAGGTGTGCGCTGACTTTCTGGGCCTGGGGAACGCTGACCCCTGAGCAAGCTGCAGCCCAGCAGTCATTTACCAGCTGCATCAGCTTTTTCCTAGAACCATCAGCTGCATCAAAAACTCCTACCGCATTATTCCCCGGGGTTATGAGGAAGTCACCTCTAATTTTCTTTCTGTTTTGCCAAAGGACTGAGACAGAGATTCCAGGAAGTTCAGTGACACAAAGAAAAATGACAGTGTCACCGTGTGTACTAGAGGCACACAGCTTCTCCTTCTTCCGGTTACAAGGGCATCTCTGTGACATCTGGTTGGGCCATACTGGGGAGCATAGCACATTTAAACCCATGATAGGATGAGGACAACTTCAAAACAGCGTCAAACGCTGAAAGTATGCTTAGCAAACATCCTCTGGAAATGGAACGCACGTCTTCAAGTTCAGAGAGCAAGATTCTAAGCCAGAATTAGCTCTGTGTTCTTCCTGGCTACTGCTGTGCCTTTCTTTTTTTTTTTTTTTTTTTTTTTTTTTTCATAAGTAGAATTAAAGCACAAGGTCAGGCCTTGAGCATAATTTTAAGTAGGCAAAATTAGCTCTTTTATTTTAGCCCACTAAAGTGGGAAATGACATTTGCCTTTATTCTCATATCATTGGTTTCTATTTTCAGAGCCAGTGCCAAATGCCAATGAGGACAGAACACAGTCAAGCGTGGCTGGCAGGCTGACCTTGAGCCCAACAGTGAAACAACTGTCTCTTCAGACAACAGGTGACTCCAGAGCGTAGTGCACGAGTCAAGTTATAATGAATGGTGTTGGCTAGATTACCCCCAGAACGTGTGATTGTTGGCTTTCTCTACTCCTTGCCTTTCTGGGAAGCATGTCTTCATACCTTTCAGATGACTTCTTGGCAGCAGTCAGCAAGAATGTCTTCATAAGGAGGGCACTGTTTAAAGAGGGATGTCTTCACAGACACGAGTTTTAGTCCTGGTATTTTCTATCAACGCTATTGTGCCGTGTACTTCATGTTTTTAAAGTCCTTGGTTGCATCATCTTTACTCTGAGCATAAAAAAATAACTTCCTGGTTAAATATTTGTGTTAATGTGAATTACATACCAAGCACTGAAAGAATAATATTGGTAATAAAATATCATTTTCACCACCACTGTCACCGTCAGTGTTACTTATTCTTCTGACTTGCTACTCGGTTCTGATTCCTTTTATTTTACCTTTAAAAATTTGTATCTCTGCCAGATGTGGTGGCTCACGCCTATAATCCCAGCACTTGGGAGGCACAGGCAGGAGGACTGCTGAGTTCGAGGCTTGCCTCTAGTACATAGTGAGCTCAGGGCCAGCCTGAACTACAAAAGCGAGACTTTGTCTCAAAAAACAAATAAACAAACAAACAAAATCTGTTAAAATTTGTATCTCTGGGCCAGAGATTTGGCTCAATGGTTCCAGCACCTCCCACACAAGTGCAAGGTCCCTGGTTCAATCTCTGGTAACCACATACAACAATACTGGGCATGGTATGCCCACTGGCAATCAGTACCTCATACCAAAGATGCCGGGCTTGGTGGCTCAAGCCTGTAATCCCAGCACTTGGGAGGCAGAGGCAGGAGGATTGCTGAGTTCAAGGTTTGCCTGGGCTACATAGTGAGCTCAGGGCCAGCCTCAACTACAAAGCGAGACCCTGTCTCAAAAAAAAAAAAAAAAAGTATCTCTGTTGGTACATGCTCACAGTGAATAATGATTATATTCCTCATGGGAAGTTGGTACATGTACATAACCCATTCTAATGTTTTTAGCTTCTTCCCCATCTTCCCTTCCTACCTATTCCTATTATCTATCTTTTACTTCAGTCTTTACATTTTGAGTTTCTCATATAATGGGAACTATGTGATATTTAAGCTTGCATGTCTGATTTATCTCACTTAACAATATGGTGCATTCATTTTCTTACAAATGACTCAAGTTTATATTTAGCTACTGTGAATTGTGCTACTATACACATAGGTATGCAAACGTCACTGTGTTATTATTTCTTTAATTCTTTTGGGGAGATAACTAACAGAGGAATAGCTTGGTGAAAGAGAATTTCTATTCTTAGTTTTCTTAAAAAAGAGAGATCATTAATGTTGGGTGTGGTGGCTCATACCTATAATCCGAGCACTCAGGAAGCAGAGACAGGAGGATTGCTGAATTTGAGGCTTGCCTGGGCTACATAGTGAGCTCAGGGCCAGCCTGAACTACAAAGTGGAACTCCATCTCAAAAAAAAAAAAAAAGATCGTTGTTATGTATATCTAAAATGTACCAATAAAATTAATTTTAAAAAACGGCATCATCTCAAATTAAAAGCATAATAAAGGAAAGAAGCAACAGAATGAAGAGACAACCAAGAGGTAGAACTTGAACTTATGATCGATTTATTTCTGTCTCTCTTTGTGGTAGGATTATAGGCTTGTTGCATGAGGCTAGACTGTCAGAAGTGCCTTGAAATTCAATTTTTATCACATTTTAAGAGCTCTTTCTTCTGGTTTGCCCTGGGATTGGTTCTCTATCTTAATCCAGTGAACTTCCAGGGACAGCGAATATGCAGTGCCCAGAGTCCCCTGTAGCATTGAATATAGGACTGTTGTTATTGTTTCTGTTGTCAGATTAGCATTTTATTACAATTAGCTGTCTCATAATTAGTATTCTCCAAGGATCATGCTCAGTGTTTCAATTATATTTATAATTTCCTTAAATGACATTCTACTTTAAATAAGAAACCGGAAACTCAGAGAGAATTAGACATATTGAGCCTAAACATTGTGCAGAGGACCCATGGCAAAGCCTGAGTCTTAACCACCACCATCATGTGCTGAGTCAATTCTCAGACCAGAAATTATTTAAACATACAAAATTCCAAGTCCAATAATATTATGAATAAGTGCAGCTTTTATTTCTCCCATCTTGTTCTTTTAGTTTTGTTGTTTCTGAAAGTTCAGCTGGAGTGGAGGGAAGAGCAGTGATAAGCAGCGGCCAGGCATGTACCACAGAAGCAACTCCAAGGGTCTAGGGCAAAGCAATGAGAAATCCATAGGACATCCTCTGGTGACCCTGCGAAGCCACTCCCCCCACTGGAGGTTTCTCCTTTTGAAATTTTCCTCCGGTGCCCTTCAGTGCTTGGAGAGTTTTAATCCCAATTTTCACTCTGACTTTAAGTGATAATAGCTTAAAAGGTTCTCTATCCCTCAAGGGCCACTTTCATTTTAATAGAAGACATTTTGCAGGCTAAAAATATCTCTGGATCAAAAGCAATGAATATTTGATGGTGGGTTTCTGGCACCAATGGTCAGAATATGCAGCACTCTTTCTGGTTATAATCTTGGTCATGGTTTTGCTGCATAGAATTTCAGCCAAGGAATAAGACATGAAGGGAAAAGAAGAAGAATGGGAAAGAACGGAGGGGAGCTGGTAATATCGAGTGGCCTGGCTTCATGTCCTAATGATTTTCCAATATCCACAGCTAAGCCATTTTATCCCATCTGGCAAACTGAGCCCTGTACAAAAGCTAGAACCAACCCCATCCTTAATGAATCCCAGTATCCTGAACTGGCCAGGACTCTTGTGTTTCAGCATCATCGGTGACTTGCTCTTGGTTCTCATTCCTAGACCGTTAGCATGTGGATTTAATATTACTGGGGCGCAGGCAGATTCAGGTCCCAGTTGTACCATTTATTAGTAGAACATACTCTAGTAATTTACTTGTTCTTTGCTAGCCTCGGTTTTTGGATCACCTTAATGTAGAAAGTAATCTGTGAATTTGTATAAGTATTATTTTCTTCAGAGAGCAAAATACTGGAGTAAAGAGAGAGATTGAAAAGCTTTCACCAGATCATACACCCAAGTGGAGGTTTTGCGAACACATATCAAGGTCTGTCTGGCACCAGAGCCCACATAGTATAGACTGGGGGTTGACTGCTACTCTTCTCTACCACAGCCCCTACCCATTCTCTCAGTCTGCCCAACCAGGAACAAGCTGGCCTGACACAATATTAACGTGCTGTCCTATGTATATTGAAGTTCTGTGCCACTGATTGTCATTCCAGATGTTCTTCCTGACTGGTGAGGCTCCTCTTGGGACTAGGTGATCATGTGATCCCAAGCCCAAATTCTAAAGAAAGTCATTTGTGTTTGCCTTAGCAACAGAAATGAGAAGATTGAGGATGGGGAACACACACACACACACGCACACACAGAGAGAGAGAGACAGAGAGGCAGACAGAGAGACAGACAGACAGAGACAGAGACACAGAGAGACAGAGAGACATAGAAACATAGAGAAAGACAGAGAGACAGCGGGGGGGGGAGAGTCCTGTATGTATGTATGTGTAGACCATAGAGATAGAAACCAAAGATGGAAACATATCCCAGCATGGACTTTTGCCTTATAGTTATGATAATATAATCAAATAGCAAAGAGAACAAGGAACATCTCACTGAGGCTCTGAATGATCACAAAGACATCCTATAGGAGATGGGGTATTATTTTTCTCTCAAAGACTCAATAAGTAGTAGGAAAATGTAAAAAAGTTATTAATTGTATAAAACTTCTCTCCCTTGATTTTTGTGGGAACATATAGCAATTACCTGAGAAGAACATTATTTCCCAGTGAGAAATGCATTTCTCCACACAGAATTCTTTTTTTATATAAATTGAATTCTTTATTGGTACAATTTATATACATCTCAAAATCATGTATAACATTGGGGAATTTGTACCAGTATATGACACAAGTTAATTCTCATTTTTACCCATATCCCTACCCACCCACACCAGAATTCTTTTTATGGGAAGAAAATGAAGGAGACTCACAAAGCTGTGTTTGGAGACAAGTACACAGACTTGGAAACAAGAGTTCACAAAAGTTCCAAAAAGATTTCATGAAGATGAATCTTTTTTTTTCTTGAAACATAACACAATCAGCATTTTCTTCTACCTATAAAATTATATCCCAGACCCTGTAAATACTCTTGAATAATTAAGTAAAGTGAACTAAAGTGGCATTTGGACAAACAATATATTTTAATGAAAGCTTTCAAAGTGAAATTAAGCCAATGCATGGTTTCTTTGAACAAACATGTATCAACCAAAGCCAACACATATTCACCACTCCAGACACCAATACTGGAGCAGATAGTTATAATCAAAGCCAGAGCTCTCACTTTATTTCTTCACCCCAACCCATGCATCCTAATTAAAGCCATATGAGTGAACTTCGGCTATTAATTTTGCATAACCTGATATACATGCACTTCAGAATAAACTGAGGTCCTTTAACCAAATTAGAGAAGTTAACTGTAACGGATATATTTGTTGGCTGAGGCCTAACATACAATTTACTTACACCAATATTAGAATGGAAACCAATGTATCTGTATTTCAACCACGTACATTTTCCCAGCATATGTTATTGTTACATAAATAGATACATATTCCTCTAGACCACTTTATATTCATGAAACCAATGAATTAACTGCGTTTAGCAGATGCGACAGAATAATCATTCCACCTTCCACTTCCTCTTTTTCCATTTTTAAATATAAAGTTTACAGAAACACTTTTGTGAAACATGTCAGCTGGGGAAACAGAACAGGAAATGTGATGCTGCAGGATTAAAGAGGGTGCTGCTGCCTACAGTGCAGAAAGCGAGGGTGGGGTTTGGAGGTTACAGAGTCTCTTCCAAATTTGCAATGAACTCATATGATCTTGTATAAATCACTTAACCCAACTGGACCTTATTTTTCTCATTTGTGAAAATGGAGCTTATATTTCCCTAGTCAAGTAGAAGAATGAAAAGAATATAAATATGTTACTTTGAAATAATTGTTAAAAATATTACATAGATAATGGATTTATTGTTAGTAATAATCCCCACATTGTGAGGGTCAATAAATAGTGGTCAGTCCCCAAATAAAGACACTACTTAGAAGCAATCATACAAAATTCATTGTTTGTTTCTCCTTTATTCAATGACTATATTAGGCTAGAATGACATTCTAAATGACAAGCTATTTGTACTATCTTTATTCTGTATATTACACCTCATTACACGTTTTCTTGGCCTCTTCAACAGGCAAGAGTCTCACAGCCAAACTAGAACAGTAGATGCTTCTTATCTATTATCAGCCACTCTTTATGGGCTCCAAGCGGTTGAAAAAAATGTAACAGGTTTTTTTTTTTTCCTGAGAAAGTAAGAAAATAAAGAGCATATATCTCAGCAAGTCCTAAATAAGTGGTAAGTATGTTCTTCAAGGGAGAGAGAATGAGAAATGCTTCCTCCAGTTTGGACAAAGCCTCATAATGAAGAAGAAACTGATGTTGATCTTGGGTGAACAATATAAGACTGAAAAAATGGAAGACCCAGGTCCTCCCAGGTGATCAGCGTCTGTGGACTTCAGACTGACTTTGCCAAAAAAATTCTCAGCTCTGGGCTGGAGGGTTAGCTCAGTGGTTCTGGCGCCTGCCTCGCAAGTGCAAGGTCCTGAGTTCGATCCCCGGTAACCACATGCAATGCTGGGTGTGGTGGCTCACGCCTGTAATCCCAGCACTCGGGAGGCAGAGACAGGAGGGTTGCTTGCCTGGGCTACATAGGGAGCTCAGGGCCAGCCTGAACTGCAAAGCGAGACCCTGTCTCAAAAAAAAAAAAAAAAAACAACTCTCAGCTCTACTTTTCAATGATCTTATTAGATGAAAATGAAGGAAATGACCATTCATCATACCCAGAAAACTCTGAAACTTTGCGATGCTTCCTGCAGGTTGCTCTTCTTTCAGGGCTTTTCTGTATTTCTCTTTCTGAGAAAAGCATTGCTGCTTTTGCAACATTCTTTTGTATAGCTCAGAAGCTTCCAAAGTTTTGTTTTTCATAACCAATGATTTTAGAAAGCACCTTATATTTTGTGATATATCCATATGTTCACATATCTAGGATTAAAAAAATATTCTAAAAATTATAATCCTTACTCCATGTAATACCTCATGAATTTTTTTATTTGATTACATTTCATTGTGTAAAAATTCATTAAATATTGTGAGTTGACACCTAATGAGTAAACAACTACATTTAGAGGTTGAAAAACTGAAGTTGTGTGTTCTAGAATGTATGATTGATATTGTGAAATAGTAAATATTCAAAGAGAAATGAGGTCTAGGGGTTAAAAATGAGGGGAAAGAAATTGATGGTTAAGAAAAGGAAATAAAGCTTGTGTATATAGGAGCAAGAGGTGGTAGGGTGGGTAGGGGGAGGGGAAAATGAGAATTAGATCATGTCATATATTGGTACAAATTCTCAATGTAAAGTCTAAGTGTGATGTGTATAGATGATGTACCAATAAATTAAATTTTAAAAAAGGTTGACAAAAGACTTTCTCTTCAAAGTACCTCTTTATTCTGCTGAAGAATCAGAAAATAATATGCAATCATGCGAGTATATGAACTGATACAAGGTCATTTGGTTCATTCTTAGGAATTTCTAAGATTTAAATTTGTGTTCTACAAGAGTTGAAGCTTCATGGATTTTAGGGATAGAATTAACCAGATTTAAATTGAAGTTATTCAGGTTAATTTCTAAGTTTCAGTTGCCCACAAAGAAGATGCGATGCTTACCTAATTGCATTGTTCTGATAGTAGTTATAATAATATGTGAAGGTATGTAGGACATTAAATGTACTCAACAAATAATCATTTGTACCTGTGGAGTCCTCTATTTTTCAGTTTTCATTCTTCCTTGTTTTGTTGTTAAGAAAGCAGTGAAGTAGAAAAACTAAAGGACTGAATTTGGAATAACTCTAATGCTTATAATATAGGTAGGTACTGCATTTGCTGAGAAATAAGACCAACTTTTCATGAAAGATCTTCTCAATTAGAAACTGAAAGAAACAAAGGAAAATATCCTCAGTCACTGATCTGAGAAAAATCTTAACAGAAAATGTGGCAGAGAAAGAGCAAATGGAATTTGTGGCTTTGGACAACTACAGTGCTAGAAGTTATCGGATCTCCTGTTTGCTTTATATTTTATCCTTGCTGTCTTTCTAGCCTACCAGAGCCTCAGATTGGAACTAAATCCTGAGAGTAATTACCTTTAAATTGTACTAATCCAAGGAACGTGATTCTCAGAAACTTTTAGCAAGGGTTAGTCCTAGAAAAACACGAGATATTTGTTTTCCTTTTCTTTTACTCTCTCTTTCCCCCTTTCACTTCTAAGACTCTAGTGTTCTCTTACTGTCTTACATTTTTGCTAAGATATTTTCTAAGAAATAAATTAGGATCCAGATCTATCTCTCCATGTTATCAATCAAAATTATAATTATTTTTCCTGCCCCACATGCCCTGAAGTGATAATTTTTTTCAAGACTCCCTTGAAGAGTAAAAGCAATCAAGTAAGATAGTTTAGTTGAATGGTACACATATCACAAACAAAATAGTCTTTCTACTTTTGATGAAGGGTGTGGAAAACCAGTCATAGTTCTTGAACTTACATTTGCTTCTGAACCACCTACAGAGCCTCTTTAATTCTGACCTTTACTTCTGTTACAGAATTGGAACTCAAAAGGTTCTGGAGAGTTTCTCTCTCTTTTTTTTTTATTTTTTAGTTTTACTAGTACTGCCAGGTTATTTTAATTTTGTTTCTGACCAGTATTTTGAGAATTTCTGCCTTCTTCATGTGCCTTACTTATGAAACAGTAGATGGAGAAAGGTTTAGGAATTTTCTTCCCTAAAATTTCACTGGGCCTTACAAGATTTGCTTGGACTCTTTCCTACCTTTGGGTTTTCATTGTGAACCAGGAAGTCAGATCTCTGTGTTTTGTGCCTGTTAAGATTTCCAGGAAGTATCTGCACTGTAAGGGAAATAGCTTCTTTGGGACTCCTCAGAGATTGGCAGGGCAGGGTGTGGACCTTGAACTAGATTCTTCAGTGAGACTAACAGCATCACCACAAGTAATCATATCACAAAACCTTGAAACAAGATTAATTTTGAATATTCCCTAGCCCAAACCTGAGAGTTCTCTAACCGAGAAAACCAAAGCCCAGAGAAGGCGAAGCGGGTATAACGTCACACAACACAATTTCAAATTTAACTTTTCATTTGCATTGCTTTATGCAGCAGGGTAAATTATGAATTTTTAAAGAGGAAGTTTCTGGCAGAACAGCAAAATTGATGTATCCAACATCTACTGCTTAGTGTCTCTCAACAACATTGATTTAGTTTATGATTTTATGGGTGAGCACTTCCGGTTTGGCTCATTTGTGCTGGGTTTGGGGCATGGCTTTCCTCACCAGCAGGACAGGTCTCTGCTCTGGGATCGGCTGCTGTAAGTCAGGCCAGTGGAAACAAGTAGGCCAACCAGGTCGTGTCCTCATATCGGTCCACAATGTGTATGTGGAAGTCTGGTTGTTCTTAGCAGGGGTGCAGAAGCTACTTCAGACATATGCTCAGCAGCCGCGCATTTCTTTGGGAACATAAAGGTGTCAAATAATGCTAAACTCAAGGGATTGAGAAGTAGATTTCACTTCTTGTTGGAAAGAACTTCAAGTTATAAAAGAATGTAGAAGGAGAAAACTGAGGCCACTTGGACAGTTTACCACAGTTGATTTAGATAGTGTATAAGTGAACAAAGGGCCTGAAAGTGTTTATGTATGTAGATATGGGTAACTGGTTAAGATATTTTTTAAAATTAGCACTTTGTGCATTTTCATTACTGCTTTCTTTTCATCCTAATTTTCTATATTAAAGAGGTGCATTGAAAAATATTTAAATTATGGTAATTTAGATTATTGGAAACAAGAAAACCCTGAAGTACAGTTGGAAATATCTTCATAATTATGAGGATGCACATTATGCTTTTCCAAATTATTATAGACTAAATATGAATATGATTCTATGCACTAAAGAATGTTGAAATTAGTGTAGCTCTTCCGATGTGAAGTTTGTGAAATTCTTGCATGGGTTATAAATGGTGTAAGTGGGTAGCAACTGGTGATTCTGCATAATTTTACTATTATTTTAATATCTTTGAATGGAAGGATTCTCAAAGAAAGCTCTTCTGTAGAAAGAATTTAGCTTAGTTGATATCTCTGTTACTAGACTGTTGTGTGATTTGCCTCCATTACTTCATAGATGATAATGTTAATTTTCTCATCTGTAAAATGGATGAACTGTTTCATCATGTTGTTATAGAATTAAATGAGACTGCATAGGATTTGTAGAAGACAAGAGAACAATTGACATACCAGAGAAATGTAGAATAGGAGAATTTTAAGAAAGCAAGCACAAATAGATCCAGCACTTTTGTTTGATAGATGAGAACCCAGAGGGGGGGGGGAACCTCCTGCAAGGCAAGTTATATTTCTGGTGCCTGGAAGTGGTGCCATTCTCTCTCTAATCTATACAGAGACAATGAATTATGTTTGCATGAAGCTGTTTTGCTACCATCGATCTGACTTCTTACCACAAGTAGTTAAATCCTGCCTGTGTTTGTCTCTTGGTCAATTATTCTTCTGAGAATATCAGAGACTTTGAGGTTTCTGAGGTATATGGAATCAATGGGCTGGCATTTTATTGAATTATGTAAGGGACTTGCAAGCTCTAGGGTTTGAGTTCTTTATTAAGACTCTGAAAAAGAAAGAACAGTTTATTCAGGGGTTTGAAGACTTGTCCATTGGAGATAAAACCACTTTGCTGAATGAAGGTTATATAGACACAAAAATTACATGGGTGGAGTGGTATAAACTAAGGTGAGCTTAACCTTGCAATGATGTGGGATGGTTTGAAAATTTTTGTTCTATCTTCTGGATGGATCCTGAGCACTAAGACTGATGAGAGTTTAGTATAACAAGAATCATTTATCTGGAATATATTTAGATGTCACTGGTAGAAAAAAAATTAGAGATTTAGATTCAGTGGTTGTGAGGATTCAGGCTGTCCAATCTCTCCTCATCAAACAGAGATGGTTGATGACTCATGTCAGAGTTTATCTCTAACATACGTTATCTTGGTCACTCATTGCCTTGGCCTTCTTGAGGTAGAGGAAAACAGGTCTTCCTGAAAACATGGGGAGGATAATTTCCATTAATTCTTTCTTCTGTTAGGATCCTGGGAGTCAGCAGAGGGTACATAAGTCAAAATCTCTCTTTGGGCTAGCCATCAATCTCCCTGTAAATAAAGAATTCAACAGTACTTTGGGCTGGAGGGTTAGCTCAGTGGTTCCGGCACCTGCCTCACAAGCACAAGGTCCTGAGTTCCATCCCCGGTAACCACATACAATGCTGGGCGTGGAGACTCACGCCCACCAGCCATCAATACCACATACCATAGTGCTGGGCGTGGTGGCTCACACCTGTAATCCCAGCACTTGGGAGGCAGAGACAGGCAGATTGCTGAGTTTGAAGCTTGCTTGGGCTACATAGTGAGGTCAGGGCCAGCCTGAACTACAAAGCGAGACCCTGTCTCAAAATAAGTAAATAAATAAATAAATAAATAAATAAATAAATAAATAAATAGAAAGAATTCAACAGTACTTTAAGGTGTTACTGTTACTAGTAACTATGCTTGTAAAAATGGCCCCAAGAAATGGAGGCTCTAGTATCATCATAAGATTTCTTTAAAAAGTAGATTTCACATAATTCTAGAATATATGTATAGTTTTGGAAGCTGAAATGCAAGAGAGAAGACATTTATGACAATGAGTTTCAAGTTCACTGATTTTGGATTTACCGAAGTGATAGGTGGATCATCTCTTAAGATGTGTGTGGGTGTGTTGTGGAGGCATGGTTTGGGGGTCTATTCTGTTTTCTTGCTCCTTCCGTTCTGCCACTCTTCCCCTGTTTTGCGTCTGGCTGCCACAAAGAGCACAGGCTTTGCTCTGCAGTGCCCTGTGGCCATGATTCTTGGAGCCAGCTGATCGTGGACTGGAACTATGAGCAAATTAAAACTCTTCTCCTTTGAGTTGTGGGTGTCAGGTAATAGCAACAGGAAATCCGATTGAAAGCCTCGGGGGGAATAGGAAGCAATGGATGGATGGTAAGAATGGAGCAATCCAGGAAGCCTAGTAGTTCAAGTAAGTGAAATGGTAGGTAACAAAGCCCAGTGAAAGTTGATGATTTTGGCAGTGACGTCACATAGATCCTGTTAATGGAGGTGAGTGCACCGACTGTTTGCTGAAAAAACTAGAGAAGATAGTGCCAAAGGGAGGGAAGCCAGCAGAAAGCCTGCAACTGTGAACTACTTCCTCAAGGTTTACATACACACAAAAATGAATTGTAAAACTTTAAGAGCATGCTGTGCTTCCAGCCCACATTTTATATCACACTTGATCTCACTTTGTTTACAAGCCAGCAGAAGGCTCCATAAATGAAAAATTTCCCATATTAAACGCACATACTCTTCTCCAAAGTTCAATCAAAGAGCAATGTAGACAGGCAGCAGGGTCTGAAAACACAGCCCTGAGGTTTCTGTTTAGGGTCTAGCCTCTCCCTAAAATCTCCTCAGTGTGATTTCTGCTGTTACTCTCTAGAACACTGTGCAGTATACACGACAAATTTCCCATTTTAGAATTCTAAGCTCAGTATTTTATGTTATTAGGATGATAATTGAGATGAGCTCCAATGTTAGAGAAAACATAATAAATATAAACTCAGGAAATATAGTGCATAGCTGAAAGAATGTGGTTAGAGGCAGCTACACTTGCAAAAGTCAGACTTTTAGCTCCAAATTAATTGACCCTTGCAAGGGGCTTGTTTGTTTGTTTGTTTATTTGAAACAGAGTTTCACTTTGTAGCTCAGGCTGACCATGAACTCACTATGTAGCCCTGGATGGTCTCAAACTCACAATGATCCTCCTACCTCAGCCTCCTGAGTGCTAAGATTATAGAAATGCACTACCATGCCTGGCAGAAAGATGATAGTGTATTGTCAGAACACCTCAGTTGTTAGTCTGTCAGCCTCAACTTCCTGCTTTCATATTGGAGGGCCCATGTTATATTTCTCTAGAAAAAATCTCTCTAGGTTCAAATTTTATATAGTTAACTCAGTTCTGGCATTTTAGACTAATCCTACCTCTTCATCATTAGTACTATAGAGTTTTTTTTGACACAATAAATACTCTCATAAATTTTGGCTGTGCTAATTCGTGAGAATTCCCCTCACTTTGTGTAAGAGGGAAACACAAGCATTGCAGACCCATATGAATCTAAACCTTAAGTGATCTACAAACATATCACATACAGATATAAAATAAATAGAGTGACAGAAGGGCTTTTACATCACTGCCTCTGGTTTTATTGAGAATTTCAGAGTCTAACAGAAGTTGAAAGCACCACTGACCAACTGACACTGCACAAAATCATAAATCTCTTGGAAGATGTGGACAATTTAATCAAGCACATTAAAATAAGCACTATGCAGACAGCTTGGATGTTCCTTATCTAGAAGTAATGATACGTAAGTTGGCATGTATTTAGTCCAATACTTATATCTGTAGAGGGGAAGGTGAAAAAGAAAGATGACTTAGGCAACAAAGAAAAGCTAGGTAGAAGGCAAAAGGATTAATTCAATTAAACATACAGAATAAAACATGGTTTTAATGTCAAGTGTCAATCATCTGAAGAAAAAATAATTAGCAATAAGTGCTAGGTACAGTAAGAAGTGCATTCAGATCTGTTATCTACCCATAATCTATCTATCTATCTATCTATCTATCTATCTATCTATCTATCTATCTATCTATCTATCTATCTATCTATCTATCTATCTGTCTGTCTGTCTGTCTGTCTGTCTGTCTGTCTGTCTGTCTGTCTGTCTCTCTGTCTGTCTGTCTGTCTGTCTGTCTGTCTCTCTACCTACCCATCTATACATCATCTCTCTACCTTTCAAAAGGGAACATCAAATATTCTTGAAGCAGACTCTCAAGGGAAGGAGAATCTTAACCGTTACATCTATTAGGAATTGCAATGTCCTATAGATTTGAAACCTAAGACTTTTCACATGATCAAAGCATTTAACACAGTGCTTTGTATATTCTAGATACTTTTTAGTCATTAAATATTAAAAGAATTAGAAAAAAGCCTATGATAATACAACATAAGTCCCTATGAAGCATCTTCTAGTTATTGCTCATTCTGAAGAATAAAGAGTGAAAAAAGCCTATATATATTTACTTTAATGTCTGGGAATATCTAGGAAAACACAAAAGCTAATGTATGTTAAAATTAAGCATGCAAATGAAAAACTAGTAAGTATTGTGAAAATATTAAAATTATTAAAAATCAAATGGAGTGAAGTCTGTGTCATCACAATCCTGAAAAAAATGAAAGAAATGTTGTACTATTTGTAAGTCCTTGAGCAGAAGAATTTCCAGTGATGCCACTATTTCATTACATGGAGGAAAGGAACAATGACCTTCTCACGTGCCCACCATATTGGTATATATGAGGGGCTCAATACTGAGGATCTTTGTATTGAAGTTTACTGATATCCATGATTACAGCCCTTGATATAATAAACATTTGATCTTAGTTGAGGAGGATAAGTAGCATTGAGATAAGCTGGAGTGAGGTGGAGACATGGCATGGGGAAGAAGAGAGTGTGGAACAGTTACTGGAAAGGTGACTTTGTTCTGGGGGCTTGATAAGAACACTCATTAAATATCTATCCAAATGTTGATTACATTAGCTTGAGATAGGCCTATAGAAACAGACTATCAAATGACAAAGTGCTACAAAATAGGTACTTATTATCCTTGGCCCAGTTTATTAACGGTTTGGCTTTTTGATGCTCCATACCTTTTTGACTCCATTCTTGGTGTCATCAGGTCACTGTGGGAAGGACGTTTCTCACCAGTGTATTGGTCTCAAACTGAGATTCCTTCAGTTTCATCTGCAGTAGCTCTATCATTCCCTGCAGCTAGTTTTCCTTTTGATATTAAAGTTCCTGGTTTCCTTCCCAGGACCTCCCACCTCTTAGCTGAAGGGCTCTGGCAACTTGATTTGGATTCAGCTTTGAATTCCTCCCCTTATTTCTCAGGGAGTTTTCTGCCAGGGATGTGTTGGGTGAGAGCCAAGCTTCCTGTGCTCTAGCAGTGCCTGGCTGCCAAAGAACCCCACTCGAAGTGGCCTCCCCTGTGGGAGACTGGCTGGCCCCTGGTGGGGCACTGTGCTCCATTCATGCTGTTTGTTTCATCCAGCTGTCACAAATCCAGTCCCTTCCCTGCAGACAGGTACATGTCTCTAAGGAACATGTATGCAGAAGACAGTAGGAGGCCCAGTAGGTGAGCCATTTATTCTAAGTGTCTGTCCCGGGAACATACTTGCCCAGTTAGTGTTGGTTGGCTAATTAGAAGGGTTTCCCCATTTTAAGGGCAAGTGGGCAGAATTTGTTTACCTACATATTTAAAGTACTTCTGTTCTTAAAAAGAAATCCTCAAAAACCATTATAACTTCTTTTTCTCTGAACCCTGCCACTTCCATGCTGTTCAATATGGAACAAGTACTGTTTCACCTTATACGACTTAGTTTCTCAGTGCATCTAAAAAAATGTGCAGTATCTCCTTCATGGGGTTTTAGGAAGTATGAAATGTGTTAATGGAAGCTAAAGTACTCTACAGACTGTATATGTTGATATTTCTTCCTTTATTTTTGCTACTGGGGAGCGAACACAGGACTTTGCACTTGCAAGGACAGCGCTGGAACCACTGTGCTACATCCCCAGCCTGATTTTTTTTAATGTAAATGTTGAAAAAAAAAAAAAAAAGGTTGCTATCTGCAGAATTACATGGTGGCTCACTTAACTGATCTCAAGAGCTTAAATTATAGAGTAAATAATAGATTATGAGCTCTCTGATTTTCTCTGATGTTCTATCATTAATATTTGAAAATGTATGTTATTTTCTTCCTATGGAGAGGACATGTTCACATTTACCATGGGACTCAGAATTTGTCGCTATTATCCATCTTTTTCACTTTGACACTGACTTTCCCTTTAGCCTCACAAGACATTGTGTGAGTATCTGCTCTCTGTGAAGTAACAGGTTCATTCAGTGAGTACTATGGAAATAAGATCCATCTAGGCTCACGCCAGGGAGCAAGCCCATTGTGAAGTCTGCAGTGTACTCTCCCTGCCCTGCACTCTCTCCTGAACTTAGCAAGGTTCTAACTACAAGTAGATGCAACTGACCTTTGAGTCAGTGAACCATGCAGTATGCCTTGGCAAATCCCAGACTCGCTGCAGACATATCCACCCAGGGAGAAGATGGGTAGATGTCAGATGATATGTAGATCATGGGTTGGTCTAATTGCATTATCATAAGTTTGAATTCAGAGCCACTTCGTTTGTATGGCTGTCGCGTGTTGGAGCAATTATATTATAAATGTACATTTGTTTTTATGAAATCAGTTAGCGGCCAGTGGAGCCCACTGAAATGAATAGAAACTAATTGAAAGTAATAGAGAATTACCTGAACATATATTGCCAGTAAATTAAATTAATTGAAGGTAATTGATAGTGACTAGAATTAATAAAAGTAATGGAAACAAATTGTACCTAATTGAAATTTATTGAAATTGAATTAGGCTCAATAACTCAAAGTCTATTAAATTTAATAGATTCTAATTGATATTAATTACAGACAATGCTTTATAATAACAGACCATTCTTAAAGGCTTCTTACTGCATTTGCACCATATGATTGTCTTTAATACGACAAAATAAAGCTAAAAAAAAATACAAGAATAATACCTGGTTTAGAATTTTAGATTTCTCTGTGGAATAGCTGAATTAGAAGAATTTGATTTTGAAAATGGAGTTTCCTCTGAAGACAGATAAAAATGGCTTCAGTTCCTTCACAAGGAGACTTTACTATTAGAGATTAATGAAAACGTTTTACCTATTAAACCATTACGTTCGATTTGATTATTATTTTTGCAGTACGTTGTATTTAGCATCTATAAGTATGTTGTCAGATTCTTTTTTCTTTTTCTCTCTCTTAGTCACGAAGCATCCAAAAATTCCCCAGGTTTTGCATAGACATTTGTGGAAGAATTAAAAGAAGTTCCATTTCCAGTTTTCCCTTCCTAGGCTTTGGGAATATGGGGTGCGAGGCACCGAAGCATGCCGGGCTTCTGGTTGTGGAATGTGGATTCTCTCAGCAGGACCCCTCCATTTCTGTGGCTAATTTGCATCCTAGTCCTTTTGGTGATGTCTCTTCTCTTCATGCTTTCCCCAGCCTTGCTCTTTACTGAGTAACATTGTTATATGAAAAAATAACTTCCACTCAGAGGCGCTGCATCACATTTATTTTAGATGAGATATTTATTAAATGGTTAGAGTACTTTTGGATAAGGCTCACCACGTGGAGTGAGAATAAACATCAAGTCATTCAGTTTACTAGAAGCCTGGATTCAGCATGCAAATATGCCAATGTGCAAAGATCACATGGATGGTCATTGGTAATTCTTCTTGGGGAAATCCTGACCAAAGTGAAGATAGATGTGTGAATCAAGAGTGCCAGTAGCCAACGGTCAGAGAGCATGGCTATTCCAGGGAAAGAAGGGGACATATTCTTCCTCCTCTGCCTTCTAGCTCTATAGATTGGATTATTCCTACCCATGCTGGTGAGGGCAAACTTCTTTGTTCATTTTATTAATTCATATGCTAGTCTTCAGGAAATATCCTCACAAAGTTACCCAGAAAAAACATTATCTGCACTCAGGAATCCCTTAGCTTAGTCAAATTGACAGATAAAATTAGCCATCATACCTTCCTATAAAATTGAGCATATATTCATGTGTTCCCACTGTGTATTTTGTAAGTGCTTATGTCAACACTCAGAGCAATTTAGTTTTTTTTTTTAACTTTTCATACAGTTGATTCTACTAGTAACATTGCTGGGTATTAGTGGTCAAAATACAGGATCCAGATATATATATATATACATATATATGTATATATGTATATATATATATTAAAATCAAAGCTCTATCTCTCAGTTACACATTTTATTGCTTGAGCACATTACTTCAACGCTCTGTCTCAGTTTCTTTGAATTAGATCTAAAGATAACACTCTATTGCCTTTTGTGAAAATCAAATGAATGTACTTCTGTAAGGAACCTGACATGGAGTAAAGGCTCAAATACATAAGATAATAGGATGTTAATCTTCTTAAGGGCAAAGGCAACACCTGGTTCCTTACTGTGTTCTCAGCACCAAATTTAGAACTTCGTCACACCACAAATGAGACCTCGGCATGCCCGAAGCTCCTCAGTCACAGGTATCCGATGACTCTCCCAGCATTCCAATTTCTTTGTTACTTTCTTCCTCACCCATTGATGCCATGCTTTACATATAATAGATAAATTATATTCTGAAAGAGACCATTTAATGCTAAATTCACATGATGTCTTCTCTGGATGACACTGATCTAAGTCCGTCTGATGAAACTTCTGCATTTTTATGTGATTACAGACCCTGAAATTTTTAAAAAATATTCTAAGTGAAAATAGTGCACTAAAACATTAACCTCCTTGTTAGATGTTCAACATCACAGGATTTTCCAAGGTGACGTCATCAATCAGCAGCTTGGTGTTTTTGTCTATCCAGATATTTTAGATTCTTTGATGGGAAAGGTAATTTGGAAATTTTCTCCTTTTATCTAAATATTTCTGTTACAAAACATCTGTCCTGTGTTTATCGAACTGATTTTATGGTGAGACTTAGAAGTTGATAATTCCAACAATTCCTCTGTGTACCTGCTATTCTTCTGTCCACCTCTGAAGCACATTCCTTCAGAAATCACCTTCACGTGTTCATAGAAAGTTTTATTTCCAATTCTCCATACACAAGAAAATGTTTGAACTGGTTCACTTATGAGACACACAGTTGAAATCTCCTGCAGTGACTGAGACGACTGTCTTTATCGCTCTTATTTTTTCTGTCAGCCAAGAAACTCAATTTAGCCACAACTTAACTACTTCCTAGTGGGAGACTTAAAATGCCTCTTTTTTCTTGCACTTTTTGCCACCAAGTCAGGGCAGCCTGCTTGAGGACTCTCAAACTCCTAGTCTTCTTCTGAAGTAGTCGAAGAAAGGAAAGCTCAAGGGCGGGGCCAGCTGCAGGATGACTGGCTTCGTCCGACCCTTTCTTAGCATTGAAACCAGGTGACACACTGTTTACTGCTCCTCCGAATCCAGCATTGTTGCCCAGAATGACACAGTATGGCCAGTCGGTTTTTCTAAAGATACAGGTTAACTTCCCTGTATAGCCCGACTCATTTCAAACTGCTATTGAGATATTCTACACTGCCATATCGCATCCTCATATGAAATATACTTTTGCCCTTTCCTGTAAATTTTGAATAACAGAATACAACAATATTCATTGAATTTCTCTCTTTCTTGAGATAATCATATCCTTAGGGCATTATAAGGAAGACATGCATCCAAGCTCCTCTAATCCCCAGTAGCGTGATTACTTTGTGGTAATTATATCCTCTTTCCAACATGTCTTATGCTATTATTATGGTGCCTTATTGCTCAAATATGACAGAGATATCTGATAATGTAATTACTTTACCTTATCACGCTTTAATAAATAATGGAAGAAGGATGGCTTCTGTAGAGATCTTGACTAAAGCAGCCATGCATTCAAGAAGAAAGGTCTGTAACGCAGCTCCTATAAATCTGCAGAGTGGAAGGCAAGCAACAAAAACATTAACGTCAGATAGTTCACTGTGAATGATTAAACAAAAGTGTAAGGCTGGGTGTATCAAAGCAGAGCCCCCTCTGCAGGCACTCTGAGAACTGATTGCCCATCCAAGTGTGAATATTTGGCATTTACATGTCTTTTGAGGCATGAATAGATGCCAGAAATTT
The DNA here is from genome assembly GCA_004025085.1 of Thryonomys swinderianus. Classification (NCBI taxonomy): domain Eukaryota; kingdom Metazoa; phylum Chordata; class Mammalia; order Rodentia; family Thryonomyidae; genus Thryonomys; species Thryonomys swinderianus. Next base: position 29,293 of record PVIC010010965.1, read on the forward strand.
GTTTCTCTCTTCCTGGACTTGCTCCTGCCCCTGCATCTAACATAGTTATGTTAAAGGTGAGTCAATCTGTTTTTGAAACATTGGCTAATATAGAAAGAATGAGCTTCTCATGTCACTGTTTTCATAGTGTCTAATGATTGCTTCTTTTACACACTTTCTTGAAGAGTCTCTGCTTTTCCCCTTAGGTTTTAAATATCTAACTACTGTATTGATCTGTGCTTTGGCAGATAATTTTGTTTATAATTTTAAAATATCACTCGATACATGAAGATTTTTTTCTTTTAGTCTGATAGTTTTATGCTTGTTCTTTGACCAAGAAAGCCTTCAAAACTTAGATATTAAAGGGAAAACAATCCAAGAAAACTTGACTTCTGTCTATTCAAAGAAACATGAACCGAAAGAAGCTTTGTGGGGATATTGTAGAAAATGAATTTAACAATGTCAGTTGAAGTAGCAACCGTGTATGAAACCCTGTATGAAGTACTGCAGAGTGGAAGGCAAGCAACAGAAACATTAATGTCAGATAGTTCACTGTGAATGATTAAACAAAAGTGTGAGGCTGGGAGTATCAAATCAGAGCCCCCTCTGCAGGCACTCTGAGAACAGACTGCCCATCCGAGTGTGGATATTTGGCACTTACATGTCTTTTGAGGCATGAGTTGATGCCAGAAATTTGTTTCTCTCTTCCGGGACTTGCTCCTGCCCCTGCATCTAACATAGTTCTCTCCGAACCAAGGACAGGGCCTGCAACAAAATCAGTATCCAAAGAATGTGGACTAAATGCATGAATTAATGCAAGAGCCAAATCAGTTAGAAAACTTAGAGGAAAACTAGCAATGCATCATTTAGTTAAAATTCGTTAAAATGTGTTAACTTGAACACAGACGAACACAAGACACACATAGGAAGAATGTTTTAAAATGTATTGTTATCATCGAATTCTTATTTTGTATTTTTACTATATTATGATGACTTAGCATGTTCACAAAAGAAATTACAAAGTTAATTCAAGTTTATTACAAAATGGAGTTGCAGAGAGACAATAAAAGAAAGGGAAAAAGAAGTTGATGGAATTAGTTGCCACCTAATGAAGTATATCCATCTTAACCAGAATAACTGTATTTTCTGAAAAGGCCCTGGTCATCCATGTAGGCTATACAGCAGTGTCCTGGCAATATATTTTATTTTCATATATTTATATATTCACCTAAAATTAAAACTGATGCAAATATTAAAGTAATTTAATATGACATTCTAAGTTTTTGATTGACATAAAGGGGATTCAGCTTGTTTCAGTTGGTTATGGTGTTGTGAACTCTGTCTCATCAGTGGAGAATACTTACTATTTCCCAATGTACATGAAAGAAGTTTACAAACTGTTCATCTTTTATAGCATAAAGCTCAATGAATTTCCAGATCATAGACATTGTATATTTCATAGTTAATTAACATGAGTATAACATACATACAATTAAGCATTTAAAAAATATTACCAGATAAAACAGGGAAAGAAATTGAAACAAAATCTAATTTGGAAAACATTATACATTTTAATATTGAGATAAATTTATTTTTATAACCACAAAATGTGTTAATGCATGTTTTGTACATACATATAAATATCTGATTGTAAACACTTAATGGTGAATTTTACAAATGCATATTTTTAAATAAATACAAAAGGAGTGGTCAACAGCAAACCTCTTATGATTCACATAGCTTTGTGTCAGTGCTGTTGAAGTTGCAGGTATCTAAACGTTATGACAATTGTCATATTAGGATGTGATACAGAGCAGAATGGCCTTCTTTGAGGTTGCCTGTGACTTGACAGAAGTGTCATCTCACAATGTGTGAACAGAGAATAGGAGATATGGGAGGCCAAGGTTTTGCCACTTTCTGATTCACATAAAATAACAGTAGAAGCAGAAATGAGCAGTATCTGCTACCAAGGCAGTGGAAGCAAGCCATATATATTTATTTATTTGTCAATATAAAGTGAGTCTAGGATGTAAACCAAGACCAGAGGCATTAGGTGAGGACACAGAATGAGGCATGATGTAGAATTCTGAAGTAAGCTGAGCCAAAAGTGTAGCTATTTCCGGATGGATTTTCTTCACTGACTGAAAATACTCAACTTTTGGTTTCCCCTCTTCTTTTTCCATAAGCAAGAACTAAGGTGAATCTAAACTTTGGGTAGTTTCAGTAAGAGTATAATTTTATTTTGCACAAGTGGGTGGCAGGTGCCATGATCTCCAGCCTACGTTAACCTTGAAATAAATATTAAAATTTATTCATGTGATGAGGATAAAATGTTAATTAAAATCATCAGAATTCTCTTTCTTTTTTAGCAGTGCAATATGGAGAACTCAAAGATGGTCTTTTAGCAGCTAAGTAGCACCACAATAAGAAAATACAGTTTAGAGAAATGATACAGTGAAAAACTGGACAGTGGTGGCTACAGTAGTAACTTTTGTAGTGAATGACCAAAAGGACCTATAGTCAAACTTCCTGTGTTATTTTTTCTTATGCAGTGATCTGCTGTTCTCCCTTCCTGTCAACAAAACTACCAACAACTTGATGTACCCAGATTACATGTTGGGGATGCCTTGGTCTCAAATAAAAGCCAGTTTAAAACTCTGTCAAGATCTGTCAGTCACGACATAGTACATGATTGATAGAAGGCTTTGATTCCTGGGGGCGCGGGACTTGAGTCATGTAAAACTATGGTTTCTGAGATGACTATGGTATTTGGTGTCCTGACAGGGAACAAGCAAACAGATGTCTGGCAGATAGATCTCTCCTTTCCAGGAGCCAAAATTCCTATACCTGCTGCCATGATTTAAGGGGTTTCCTTTCCAGACACTGAGTTTGATTACAGAGGGCATATAAAATTCTGTTTGAGGAAAACAAACACAAAAATAAAACAGTAATTGGAAAAAAACAAAACAAAAACAATCATAGCATCCAGAATAGCATATTAAAAACAACTGCTTAAGAGATGAGTATTTTCTTCAGCATCAAACAATGAGACATTAATGAAGAATAATTTGAAAATAAAACAAAAATGTGTCTTGTAGGAGAGTGGGCTTGTTTCAGTGGAAATATTTAAGCATAGAATGATCAGTTTTGGAGACAGGGGACATTGTATTAATCCCCCTATTATGTTTTGTTTCTGATAGGCACATTTCATGAGCCACACTGATTTCTTCTCAATACTGAGTGACACTTAGGTGCACACTCATGGAATCCAGGCTGGGCTGCTGCTGGCTGTTCTAGCCAATACAATGAGGTAGAAACATTTGTTGTTTGTTGATTTCTTGATAGCAGCCATTCTTCCTGGAGTGAGGTTGCATCTCAGTGTTGTTTTCACCTAGATCTCTCAAATGACCAGTTACGTTCAACACTTTTTTGAAAGTATGTTTCTTGCTTTTACTTCTTTATTTGAAAAATATCTTTTCATTTCAGATACCCATTTTTTAATTGTTTTTAAATTTGGAGGATCTGATTTTTAAAAAGTTCTTCATATATTCTGGATAGTAATCTTTCCTTGGTGGGTATATTCATGGAAGGATTAAAAGCATTCTACCACATTGACATATACCCACCCCTGCTTATAGCAGCACAGATTTTAAGAGCTGAATCTTGGAAATAGCCCAAAAGCCCATCAAGTAGTGAATGGATGAAGAAGATATGTGAATGGTTTCCTTTTATAAGATGGAGTACTATTCAGCCATAAACAAAGATAAGCTTAAGACACATATAGCTAAATGGATGCACCTTGAGGCCATACTCATAGATAAAATAAATAGAACACACATGTGGAAATATCATATACTTTCTCTGAAGGTGTAAATGAAGTCCAAAATATATAATAATTATTGGAAAATATGAAGAACATCTTCAAAAAGGAAAGTGAACTAGGGAGGAAGAGCAGGGGAGAGCAAAGAAGGGAAAGAAAACATTTGAAAATAAAAAGGAAGAAATAGAAACATGTATGTTGGGGTGGAGGGGCTGAAGGGCAGACACAGGGAATGGGAAAAAATAAGAATCAAGATATATCATGTACAGGTACAAATTCTCAATGATGAATGTGATTATAATGTACCAATACACTCAATTAAAAATAAAAGAAAATTAAAATGATGAGGCAGAAGCCATGACATACCATTGTGGGATATGGTCCCCAGAACTGTAGGCACATTACAGATGACTGGGCCAAAAGCAGTCCAGGTTCTGGTGTAGAACATGGCAAGAGTTTCCAAGTGCATAGCTCATAGTATATACTGAGTATACTGAAGATGTTGGAGCAGCAGCAGAAACAGGCAGAAGGCCAAAGAAGGCAAAGAAATGCCTTTGTACGTCAGGCTTCTAGTACTTATAGTGTCAGACACCCATGGGTCCTAAGGGCCACCCACTGTCTCTCTTTACAGGTGTCAGCAATCACATCACCTCCTGAGTTTAATCCTGGATAAACATTAGGGTGGTGGGAGGGGGAGGAGGGAATGGCTCACAGTTTCTGTCTCAGCATTTTGGAAGCGAAGGTGATCATTAGGGTAGTGTGGTGTCTACAGTTGCATGAAAGGAAGGAAGTGACTCAGCAATTTTGTCTCTAACTGTATGGGTGCTTTTCCTTTCTCTTCTGCCATCGCTATTAGAAAATACTCGGATTGAAACTGTAATAAAATCTGCCAATTTAGAGGTAACCACCAGACAAAAATCTGTGAGAGAGAAGAGCTAATCGATGGAGTCCAGCTTAAACCATTGAATTAAGGTACACTGAATACAACATGTGTGCATTATATACCACTGAGATGTTGTTTGATTTTATTATGTAGCGTAAAGTTACCTATAGCTAACTCAAATGAAACATTAAAGATCTCTTAAGGATTAAAGGAGGGAAATAAAGAGGAAAAAACAGAAAAGATGGAAGCATGAGAAAAAGTCACAGTATGAAGAAATCAGATCTGCAGAGGTTCTGGAAGATCAGTAATAAGAATTTTATTGACGATAAGGGGGATGAGGAGGGAGGGGAGTGGGAAACCATTTTCCTAAGCTGTAGAACAACTTGTATGTACAAAATTATTAATTTCAAAGTAGCAGTAAAAAAAAAGGACACATACACTGGCACATTTTGTCAATCTTTTGAATCAACTGGTGATGAAGTTTATTTTATTTTTTGAAGAACAGGTTACTTGTAAAAGTATTAAAGCAGGAGCTGGCAAACATTAGCCTATGAGCTAAATTCAATTTGCTACTTTTTGTGAATGAACTTATTGATAAAATGCTATGACTGCATTTTTGTGCAACCGTGAAGTTGAAAGAAAGATGGTCAAAGTTTCTACCAAATGGTCTATGCAGAACACATTGGTTGATAATTTGAAGATAATAGAAAACTGCCTCATCTTTGGTTTACTGAGTTAAAATGATTCAGAACTTGTAATCCTATTCTTAGCCAAGCTATCATTCATCTATTAGACCCTAAAATTAGTCATGAATATGCAGAGTCAGAGACATATTAACGAAAGAGTGAAATGACCTGAGGAAAAACATTTGATACCAATGAATTGAGCAGAAAATGGTAAAGAGTTTTATAATAAATGCAATTAAATGTGAACTGATTGTGAGAACATTTAGTTACAATACAATTATTAAATGTAAATGTGAAAGCAGAAAAGACATATGACAAGGAAAAACATGATAATATAGTTATATATCCCAGAAAAAACTTAGGAGTTATGAAGTAGCAAGGAGAGGGGAAATTAAAAGGTTGGAAATGTTCATGTAAGGAATGAGGGGCCTAACGGGGAAAGGAAAATAAATGTTATACTTAGAGTGGGCAAATGTTTATACGTAAATGAAGAGGAAGTGAGTAACAAATGAGGAACAGACAAAAGATGAATCAAAAGTTGGAAAGAAAACTGGGAAAAGATTCTAGACAATTGCAAAAAAACAAAGCAGGGGTATTAGATGTAATAGCAGAGAAAGTAGGATGCACAGTTAAAAGTATTGAAGGGGATACTGAAGGACATTACAAAATGATAAAAGGAAAAATTTATGAAGAAGATATAAAAGTCATAAAGTTGCATGCACCAGGAAGATAGCAGCTAAATATATAAAGCAAAATATTAGAAATGCACGTTGACCTTGATAAAAATGCAATTATGGGAAAAGATTTTATTGTACCATATTCAAGAACTGCACAGATATAATAGACAAGAAATAAGTGAGAGCACAGAAGCATAGAATAATGCAGTCAATAAACTAGATTTTATGTGTGGATATACATAACTATACAATATGTACAACACTGCCTTCTACAAAAGGAAGAAAGACATTTTTGCTTCTATTCAAGAGATATTTACAGTAATCTTTAATATCCTGCTCATAAATAAAACATTTCTGAAAGAAAAAAATTTTAGCTCACTGTCTTTGATCACAGTCCAATGTAATATTTAATATAAAAATATCCTTCAAATATTAACTTCTTATAAATTATTATCTGTATAATCCCTGGGGCCAAAGAAAAGTCAAAATTGAAATTATAAACAGTCTGCAAAGAAAAGACAAACCTTCCTCTGTTGGTTAGGATTATTTGAATAAAATTATCAGAAAGCCCAGACGCTAATGTCTTAGAAATAATCTCCTATAACAAGGAACATGAGATGAGACATTTCAAAGTTACTTCAGCAGCTCAAGTACATCCTCAGGGCCTGGCGATTCTTCCCTGACATGTCATTATGATTTTGGTTCCTTGGATTTTTTTTTTCAGTCTTCTTTTACTACATTTGCAAGAGGACTGCATCATTTAAATGGATCACCATGTATGGATCATCATTTTTTCCAAGGTGAGGAAACTGGATAAATTAGTTTTCAGTAGCATCCCAAAGGTATTTAACAAAGTTTTAATTATTTTATGCCTTTATCTTTGTTGAGAAAATATTCCCTGAAAACATTAGTAAAATTGGACTGATAGAAGTGGTCTTGATTATCATTCCTGTTAGTAAACTTTGTGGAAATAGGTAGTTTTAGTTCTCCACAAAATACTACCCTAGAAGACAGATACATTTTTACAGGCTCATTTTCTTAATATGAACCAGAAAACTTGAGGGAAAAAACAGTATTTTCAATTATTTTCACATTTAAAGAATAGATGAACTAGTGTTACATATGATATTTCAGATATAGGTGGGAAATGTAATTCTTTAAATTTCTCGTTATAACACAAATGGCAATACTAATCTCTGTTAATTTCAAATTTCCCACATTCCAATAATACTTATGTAAAAATCTTAAAGACAATATTAAAAAACAAAATCCAACAGCACATTAAAAAATCAAGAGTGAGGAACATGTACTCTAATAATTTTAGTTTGGTTCAGTATTAGAAAACCTAATATAGATTATCTCCTTAATATTTATGTGACAATCTCCATAGATACTGACCAAACATGTGGCATGCAAAATTTTTATAAAAATCTTTAGTAACATAGCAAGGAAATGAATATGATCTTAATGTATCTATCTCATACTCAAAGCCAGAAAAACGTTAATGGAAAATATTGGATTTTATGAAAATATTAAATATACAGGTAAAATATAATAATGTTTTCTACTTCTAGATATTTATTCACGAAAACTAAAAGCACATGATTAAATAAAGACTTGAGCCCGGGGATTTAGTTCAATAGTTCTGGGGTCTGCCTCGCAGACTCAAAGTACTGAGTTCTATTCTGAGTAACCACATACAACAGTACCGGGTGTGGTGACTCATGCCCACCAGCAATCAGTACTACATACTACAATGCTGGATGTGGTGGCTCTTGCCTGTAATCCCAGCACTCGTGAGACAGAGGCTGGAGGATTGCTTTGAGTTTGAGGCTTGCCTGGGCTACATAGTGAGCTCAAGGCCAGCCTGAACTATGAACCGAGACTCTCTCTTAAAAAAAAAAAAAAAAGACTTGAGCAAGAATATTTTCCTAGTAGCATTATTTGTAATAGCTAAAACCTGAAAGCAAGCCAGTAGTTTACCAAGAGATGATCAGATAAAAGGATTATAGTCCATCCATAAAATGCAGAACAATTCAGGATCAAGAAATAAACTATTGATGTATACCAAAATGTGAATAATCTCAAAATGATTGTTCTTACTAGCACTGAGACCAAAACCAGGTAAATAGAAACAAAACAAAACAAAAACAAACAAAAAACCATCAAGAGTACATACCATAGGATTCAATTTATATTAAATCCTAAAAACACAAGCTTATATGAGAGAGGACAGCAGTTCTTTGGAACAAGAAAGAATGAACGTAATGGATTGCAGTAGACATGATGAAACTTTTATAGAGGGGTGGATATAGTCATTATTATAATTTTGGTGATGATTTCACAGATGCACACAAAGGTCCAAAATTATCAAATTTGCATCCTAAGTACGTGCAGGCTATATCATTTACAGCTGAATAAATTTGTTTTCAAGTATTAAAGTTAGTCACAAGTGATTACTGGCTAGCATTCTTGACAACATGGCTCCAGGCAGTTGTATTGTAAAGTTTAATAGGTTGCAAATGAGGACAAAATCCACGTTTTGCTTTGGTGAGATCTCTTTTAAAAATCCAGTTTCCTCCCTGTACATCTCTCTGTATGTGCATCTAAAAGTCTCAAAGAAGCACAGATAGTGCTCCTTTTCTGCTACAAACCTGCCTGCAAGAAACACATAATCTAATAGAGATACACCACTAGAATGAAACAGTTTGAAAGAATGAAACACTAATGACCAGCAGAGTTTGTATTTCTATTTCATAGAAAAGAGCTGATCAGCTTCAGAGAAGTTCTGAGTTATCTGAACATGTTTTAAAACTAAGATTGGGACATAGCCAGATCTGAAACCAGAATAATAGGCCAAATGAAGGTTGACAGATGGCATATACTAGCTAGAAGTAGTTAGTAATTAGTCTCTGTCCAAAACACCTTCTCTTCTTTTTCCTCTTTCTTTTATTCTCTTCTGGTCCTATGAAAATATCCCATCTATTTTATTTATTTATTTATTTATTTATTTATATTTATTTATTTATTTATTTATTTAATTTTCAGTTGGGTTTAAAATTCACAGGAGTACCACATTAAAAATCAGAGTCCATCGCTTCTCGGCCTTTTGGCTAAGATCAAGTGTAAAAATCAGAGTCCATTTGTTCTAGTCTCCTTGTCATCACTTGATAGCTGTGCCTTGCAAGCTGCAATCTCTTCACACCTGTTTCTAAGGTTGAAAATGTAAGTACAAGGTAATACTTGCCCTACTTATATTATAGGTTTTCTGTGAATATGAAGTGAGATCATGAATATAAAATTGCTTTGAAAATTGTCAAGTGCTTTACAGGAGAAAAGGATTATTCTTTGCCTTTATAGGAGTAAAGATTTTATTCCTAAAAGCACTTAGAACAATTTGGATATTTACATAATAGCTGAGAAAAGTGCACTTGTGGTAGTGAGAAACAGAACATCTAGATTTCCACTTCTAAATTCCTTTATATCATTCACAGCTGCTACTTCATTGTCCTATACAAAATGAGTACTGAGTAATTTTTGATCACATATTTTTGATTCCACATTTGATTATCGAGTGCCCTATTTATGACATGCTTCTATGTTAAAAGGCTTTTTGCATGAGTATGTTAACTTCTAAATTTGATGGAAAATTCTTGATGAACAGAAACTAGTCCATGTAAATTTAAAAAATAAAAGTTAAGGAAAATAAACAGCAAATTCTGATCAAATACTATAGCTTCACTAAATGCAATTTCCAGGTTAAATCAATCAGTTTTCTAATGCTTAGAGGAGGCTGATGGAGAATTATACATTTACTCTGTCTCCTAGAAGCACTTCTACTTGAATTTAAATAATCCACATGGTTACATTTTCGGAGTTATTAAAAACAAAGATACCTATGACCCTCAAAAGATGAACATCTGCAATTTCCCTCAAAATTTTTTACAGACAGAAGAGTCACCACGAGTGGATTTCTACTCTCTTAAGAAATAAGCTCTGAAATGTATTATTAATTCCTTGAAAAGAGACATTTATAGAAAGACTTATTTATAAGTAGATGAAAGTTTGAAAAATGGGAACATGGCATTTTACAGCTCTGGATGAATCAATAGATCATCATTCCTTCTTCTTTAACAAGGGGCCAAGTTGTGCTACCCAGGTTCAGTAAGAGTTTCACAAGATATGAAACCAGTTAGATTGTATGCTGCAGGACTTAAGGGCAAGGTGTGAGTGGGGAAAAGCTTGAGTTCTGCCTTCTCCACCGCAAGAGAATCGAAGTTGGTGTTTAGAACAGAATCTAGGGTGTTTGACTTTCAGTTCTCAGCACTAACCATTTCATGACCCTTATTCATCACACTACTCAAAATGAGACATTTAATTAAGTGTGCTTGGATTTTAATACTCCATTTGATTGGCTATAAACCCAGGAATGCGTGCAGCTCGTATTGTACTCTTCTTCGTTATCTTTTGCACCATACATTACTTTTCATGTGCAGCCATAACCGTGTGCTCCATTATGAGCTCTTCAGCTGGAAATTCAGGCATTCTCATTCCACATCCACAGCAGGACGCTTGCTGCAATCAGACGAGCAGACGAGATTTCTGACATTGCCGTGAACATTACTCATGAAACTTTGTCAAGCTGGAACTCCCCGGCAGCACTGAAAATAAATTCATAGCTGTGTTTCCCACCTGAGTCTATTATTTTATCTAAACTGCTTTCATCTTCTTAAATTTACTTTCTTGTTGTCCTGTTTATTGGGAGTGAGAGTAACTTTTTTTCTGCGAGAAGAGCCATGGCTGCTCTGCTGAGTCTTACTACGACATGAAGGAACATGGTCAGGACGTACAGGAGACTGTGGTCAGCACTGTAGGGCTGATGGTCGCCCCCTTTCGAGGTAGATGTCCACTTAACTTGAAATGTACAAGCAGTGACTGTGTTTGTAAATTCCAGCTCCACTTACTCTTGCTTATGAGCCACTGAGATTTCTTTCCTTCTTTTGTATTAGAAACTATGGCAGGCTCACAAGAGCACAAGATTCAAAGTTAGAGAGTTTTCTGTTTGATCACAACCCTGACATTCCTATGTGATTTCAGCAAATTGCCTTATGGGGTCTGGAATCACTTCATTATCTATACAAGGAACAATAGCACTTATGTCAGGCAGTGCCCTTAAAGATTATATATAAACTACACATAGATGTATATGTTATTTTTTTTTTTACATTGCTACACTTTTTTTTTTTTTTTTTTTTTTGAGACAGGGTCTTGCTGTATAGTTCAGGCTGGCCCTGAGCTCACTATGTAGCCCAGGCAAGCCTCGAACTCAACAATCCTCCTGCCTCTGCCTCCCAAGTGCTGGGATTACAGGCATGAGCCACCATGCCCGGCAACATTGCTACATTTTTAAAAATCACACTTCCACAGCAATCTCTTTCCAGGTATTGGGAGTATGTTAATTCCCTTGAATTTAGTACTGTAATTGTTTATATAGCGCTCAACCATTGGCAGTACTGTTGGTTGGATGCACGTTCTCACTGAAAGCTCTCAAAGACAAAAGGTCTCAAATCAGACAAGCACTCATTATTGACCTGTGAGTGGACAAAATGCACAGTGTAAATTGGAATGTTAGCTAGACAGTAGAGAAAACAACGTTGGAAATTAGTCCACATGACTCTCATAGTGTATTGTATAAAAATTAAGTTAAGTTAGGCATGGTGGAATGTGCCTGTAATTCCAGCACTCTAGGAAGCTAAGGGAAGAGGAACCCACCTAAATTTGAAACCATTTTAGCCAGGTTAGCCACATAGGCAGATCTCATCTCAAAATGAATGAATGAATGAATGAATGAATGCATAAATAAATAAAGTTCCAAAATCCAGCGCAAGAACTTTGCAGCATCTTGATGTGGGTGGTTAGAGCAAGTGCAGATATCACAAGTCCAGAGCCTAGAGAATCACTTCTAGTTGGGTATGTTTTCCTTTCTGTCATACTATCTGGAAGACCCAGTAGTTCCCGAACTCTAACGCAGAAGAGGCAGCAGCAGCATCTCTTCATGCCAGGCATAGATGATGTGTGTGATGCTGATAAAAAGAAAACCTTGTTTAAGACCCCAAGGGCTCTCACCTCGGTGTGAGAAGACCCACAAAGTCCCACCAGAACTTATTAATACTCATTTGTTCCTAAGCTATGAATGGCGGCAATCATGCAGAGGGCGGGCTCAGAGCACTGCAGTGTTGAACACAGGCTAACAGGGTTTCTCTAAGCGACAATTTCCTGTGGGATACCTTGAAAATAAAATCTAGTTGAGCTCAGGTGAAAGTACCAGAAAGCCTCATCCTAAAGCACACTGCTCTCACTTTTACCTTCTCTAAGCCCTATGAAGGATTTATGATAGAGCATAGGGGCTCATACTTTTCTAAAAAATATTAGCATATTCTCAGATATATGAGAGGACTAAGAGCTAACAGAAAACTAATTCATCAGCAAAATTTATAGAAGTAGCTCTTGCTTTATTTGTACTAAATATGGCAACATAAACAAATTGAAAAAAAATTAATACCATTTTTAAATTAGTGTAAGAAATCTTCTTAATGAGGAAAACGAGATATTAGCCATAAAATTTAAGTGATAAGAAAAAATTTAATAGTTGAATAGGAATATGTTAAAAACAGAAAAATTATAAATATCAGATCAAAGAACAATATGAGACATGAAGAACCCACAGAAACAAATCTAGAAAAATTAAAAGATGTGCAAGATATGAAGAAAAATTCCAATATTTGACAAGTATATTTTTTAATTGAATTCTTTATTGGTACAATTTATATACATCTCAAAATCACATATAACATTGGGAAATTTGTACCAGTATATGCCACAAGTTAATTCTCATTTTTACCCATATCCCTACCCACTCCCTCCTCCTCCCCCCTTTATACATGCTCTTTTATTTTCTTTCTGTATCATATTTATTCCTTCCCCTCATCA
>PVIC010010966.1:0-18662 GCA_004025085.1 Thryonomys swinderianus
GAACTCAGCAATCCTTTTGCCTCTGCCTTCTGAGTGCTGGGATTACAGGCGTGAGTCACCACGCCCGGCATTGTGGTATGCGGTATTGATTGTTAGTGGGCGTGAGTCTCCACGCCCAGCATTATATGTGGTTACTGGGGATCGAACTCAGGACCTTGTGCTTGCGAGGCAGACGCCGGAACCACTGAGCTAACCCTCCGGCCCTGATGGGATTGATTCTTAACTCAAAGCCATCATCTTTCTTAGGTAGCCATAGAACATCGTGGTTAGTGTGTGGACTCTGGAGACTACCTTGTTTTTAATCTAGGTTCATTTATTTAGGATCTTGGACAAAGAGACTGATTTACTTATGCCTTAATTTCCCCAATTAAAAATGGAAATGTAGGGCTGGGAATTAAGCTCAGTGGTTCTGGCATCTGCCTTATAAACACAAGGTCCTGAGTTCAGTTCCTGGTACCACAAACTGCAGTGCTGGGCATGGTGACTCACACACAACAGCAACCAGTATCACACACCACAGTGCCGGTTTTGGTGGCTCACGCCTGTAATCCCAGCACTCAGGAGCTAGAGGCAGAGGCAGAAGGTTTGTTGTGAGTTCGAGGCTTGCCTGGGTTACACAGTGAGATCAGGGCCATCCTGAACTACAAAGTGAGATGCTGTCTCAGAGAATTTTAAAAAAAGGAAATGTAAGGATTATACATTACAGTATATATGCATGAAGCTCTTAGAACAACGTTGTCTTATAACAAGTAGGCAATAGTGCTAGAGACTATTGCTAAGCTCCTTACGTGTTGCTGTCTGTGGAGGAGAGCTGGTCTTGGAGCTCAGTTCACAGGAGCGGGTACACTGGGCAGAAGGTGTGTCATCGGACACGCAGGGGGAGTCCTTTAAGGGTCACCGAAGAGTGGAGACTGCAGGATTTAGGAACTAGTAAAGGTCACTCGCATAAGACTGTGCCTTTCAGCAGGAAAAGGAGTTGACTTGGCAGGATGGGATCCGATTTGTGTTGGTTCAAGATATACCTGTGGATCATCTAAGTAGAGGGCTCCCATAGGTGGGCGTTGGATCTGGAAGGGAGGAGACCTCTAAAAGGTGATCACTTAAAAGTAAAAAATAATTGTGGCTGGTTGTGGTAGTGCACATCTGTGTCCTACATTTGGGAGGCTCAGGCACTGAGGATCACTGAGTTTGAGGCCACCCTGGGCTATGTTATAAGTTCAAGACCAGCCTGCACTCCACAGACCTTGTCTCAAAAACTAAGTGCAAAACAAAACAACAACAAAAAACCTAAAAGAAAAAAAGCCACAAAAAAAACATACAGTCATGAATCTCCCTTGGACCACACACCCTGGCTTTGAACATGCTTATGCCATTGTTGTTGCCAATTCTGGAGGCCCATTTTCATGAGTGCCTTTATGGGCTGTGTTTAAAATGGGAATGGTACAGCTGAGCACCATCCAGTGAAAGACAGATTCATAAAAACATGGTATGTCCTCATCGCATTATTCCCCGAATCTGGGGCTGTGTGACTTCTGGCTCTTCCCCAAAGTCAAAATGATCATAAAGGGTAATGCTTGCAATGGATTCAGGACATTGAGTCAGCTATGACTGTTGATTGAAGACACTCTTGAAGGATTACTCCAGAAGTGCTCAGAAAGTGGTGGGAACAATGGGATAAGTGTGTCTGAAATGAGGGGGAGTAATTTGAGGGAGATTCACAGCAGTGTGTCTTTTACTATAATTTTGGAACTCACCATACATTTTTTTTTTTTTTTTTTGAGACAGGGTCTCACTTTGTAGTTCAGGCTGGCCCTGACCTCACTATATAGCCCAGGCCAGTTTCAAACTCAGCAATCTTCCTGCCTCTGCCTCCCGAGTGCTGGGATGACAGGCGTGAGCCACCATGCCCAGCACTGTGGTATGTGGTATTGATTGCTGGTGGGCGTGAGTTACCACGCCCAGATTCTATGTGGTTACTGGGGATTGAACTCAGGACCTTGCGCTTGCAGGCAGGCGCCGGAACCACTGAGCTAAATCTCCGGCCCCTCACCATACTTTTGATTATGTCTCTTCATAACCCTCTTGTGAAACTATGAGTGAGTGTGTCCTCCTTGAATAGAGACCCCAGCCAGAACTGGAGGGACACTGGCATCTGCAGGAGTGTGAGAGGAGCGGTGGCCCAGTGACTAAGGAGGCCAGAAGAGGGGTGTCCTGGAGGCTGGAAAAGGTTGTGCCAAGTAGAGAGTTACAGATTTTAGTTGCAGCATCTCAGAGATTACTGGAGACCTTTAAGTGTTCTTTGTCTTCTTTGCCTCTCACGTTTCTCCAAAGATCTGTTTTGTCTGTACTTGCTACCTTGTTGTAGAGGAAGGAGGAGAGTCTCCCCTCCAGCTGGTGTGTTGGGTTTACACAAGGTTTCTCCACAGCTCTGGTTCTCACCTCTGATGGTTCTTCATAATCATGTTGCAACCCTTGGACTTATTGGCTTTTAAATGTCTCAAATATTGCAGGATATTTGAAAGTATTGCTGGATGTCTGGGGATGGCATGCAGGGCCTCAGATTTGGGAAGCAAGTATTCTTTCGCTAAGCCAGAACTCTAGCCTTTCTTTAACTTTGTATCCAAGTGAACCTTTCTTCCCTGTGACTTCCTGTTGTTCGGAGCAGAGGACCAGTGTGTGTCCTGGGAGCAGACTTGCTTTGTCTTCCCTGTGCCACCCTCCCCACCCACCATGTCTCCTAGGTGTGCCTTCATAGAGAGCTGTGAGGGACTCCTGTTTAGCTTAAGGTAGAGTCTACTTTAAAATGAGTGCTGGTTTTATTGTTCCTGTGCACTTTTCATTCTGGGTCACGGGGAGTGCTTTGGTGCACCTTCAATGCAAGTAAGTTAGGTAGAGATGAAGCTATTTGGGAAATACCATCTGGGCATAGAGAGTCCCTCTTCAGCCCAAAGATTTTAGTTTAAAACTATAGGGGACTGGGCGGGAGGACGTTACTAGAACCTTTGCAGTAAGCCCTAGTTTGCTGCAAGCCACAACAGCACGAAGCGAATTAATAAGTAAGCAGAAATGGGACTTAAGAAGCTGAGTTTTTGGCCTTACCAGTGCTGCTTTAGGGGCAAGAGGAAAGAGCCCAAGTTCGCCACAGTTTTTTGAGTTGGTTCATTGGGAATTTTAGATGAGTCAGGGTGGAGATAATGCTAAATTCAGGAGGATTTTATAGTCAGAGGGAGTATCACATGTCTCAGAGGGCTGTAATAGTCCCGAGTTCACCAGGATTTTATGCTGATGTAATCTTGCCCGCCAGCATCATAACATTATGGGACCATGGAGGCCTCAGAATGGCTCCCAACACAAAACTGGAATAAAATCAGTTTAAAACTGGAATACAACTATTCAGAAGTTCAGGAAGTAGTCATGTGGTGTACTTTAAAGTACATATATGTGCTTTGGAGAGAGAGAGTGGTTCTGAAAGGCCTGGTACTTCTCCATGATGAATGTTAATTTACTTCCATCTAATAAAATCTTGTACCCTGTGGGCAAAATGCAGCCTTCTCTGATTGCTTGGGAGGCCTTTCTCTCTGGGGTTCTTTTCTGCTTTGTGTAATTTTGTATTTCCTTGTTCGGCAGTGAGACTGCCTCCCACATCCTCTTGCTCCCTTTCAGCTGAATTAGTGGTAAGTAGCTGTGTCTCAATTTCCCCATCCCCGTTCTTGATTCCTAGCCATTTGATTTCTCTCAGGCTGTTGGTGATCTTCCCAGGCAGAGGTGGTGCAGAGCTAGGCGCTCTGTGCACTTAAGGAAGAACAGAGAGGCCCAGGAATCAGTAGCCTTTGACTGTAACTTTTTCCCTTAGAGCTTCTCCTGTGCCACAGTGGGCACTTCTGGGCTCTGTCCCCCTTACCCTTGGCCTCTGCTGGAGGAGCTCTTGTGTGTCTGCAGAGCACTTTGAGGCCCCTCATCCAGAGAAGACTCCACAGTGTCCTCTCATCTCTCACCTGGCTTTTCACAGACCTGCACGCGTGGATTGCTCTCAGCCTGGTGAGCGCAGGTCACTGCCGGTGAAGGATGACCTTTCCTAGCACGAGGGTGGGCTGGAGGATGGTTTTGCTTTCTCTTCTATTTTTTAGGTTGATTGAAGGAATTGTTCTTTTAAGTTTTATTTCCTATTTATTGCCATAATTAATGAATGGAGTTAAAGTTTAAGGAAGCCTTATTCTGACTTCTAAATAAGCGAGAATGTTGACAATTATCTTTACAAATATTATCGTTGAAAATTATTAGAGACAGAGCTGGGAGTATAGTCTGGGGTGGAATGCTTGCATAATATGTGGTAGGTGTTACTTTTGACCCCCAGTGTTGACAAAGAAAAGAAATATTTTCAGGCATATGTATTTTTGATAAAACATTTTAAAAAGAAAGATATGTGAAATCTTACCTGCTGCGGATAACCAGCAATGTTAACATTTGACAGTATGTTTTTTTCCTCAGGTAACCAAGTCAATGTGTAAAAATTCAAACCGGTCTCTCATTCTATATAAATCGAGACCACATACTTTCCTCCTTGTCTTTGTTCTCTAAGCATTACAGTGTAACAGCTCTTTGCATGGCATTCCCATTGTTTTAGGTATCGTAAATTATCTAGAGATGATTTAAAGTGTGTAGGATGGGCCAGGGGTTCAGTTTGGTGCCTCTGCCTGCTCACAAGCACAAGGCAGTGAGTTCCATCCCTGGTCCTGGGTGGGGGAAGGTATTTGGGAGGGTGAGTGTAGATTATAATCTAGTCCCACACTGCTTTCTAAGGAAGGACTTGGAAGTGTACAGATTTTGGTATCCATAGGGAAGGAGGGGTCCTGAAACTGATCTCTTTTAAATGCTAAGGGAGAAGGGACAACTTTGTGCTATTTTGGTCTTCTGTTTTTAATGGCTACATTGTTTTCCTCCTGATTAAGTACCATATTTACCCAGTCTCTTGCTATATTGGCTATCTAGTTATTACTCTTTTAAACGCTCCCAAGGTGGGTACTTAGCAGTTCAGTCTTTGCTTTCAGCAATGGCTGTTTCTTTCTGGTGGTTGAGCTCTTCCAGAAGAATGGTGGTTCTCCATGTGCTGTCTGCCTGCGGGTCCTGCCGTCTTCATTCTGGTCCCTGTGTGGTAATGTGTGGGGAATTCAGTGCAGCATTGCATTTGCCCACTGCAGCCACCAGCGTAAAGCTAGTATCATCATCGAATTGCCTCAGAGCTCTGGTTACTGTGTTGTGGCCTTTACTCAGAGCTTGTGTGTGCTGGAGACATCGACCCTCTCTGGGTTTGTGTCCCTTTCGTCCCTGGACTTCTCAGAGTCGGCTCCCAGCCTGCTCATTTCTCTGTGTGTCCTGGTGAGTAGCAGGGCTCTTGCTGAATTGGAGTTGGAATGAATTTAGGGGAAAAAGGTCAGATGAATGCTTTCCCTCTGTTTTTCTTCTCTTTTTCTCCAAACAGACTGTAGTTTATTCTTTAATTAAAAGTAACCTTTGCCACTGCAAAGATTAAATAAACTTTTTTTTAAACTTTACAGGGCAACTAAATTAATTTATTCTTGATGAATTTTGGGTGTAAAATGTGAATGGTAGAAAATAATTTTTAGTTTGTGAAATACTTAGGCTCTTCATTTGTTTTATTTGAAAATGCTTTTGGTGTTTTTTTTTTTTTTTTTTTTTTTTTTCTGAGATAGAGTCTGGCTTTGTATTTCAGGCTGGCCCTGGTCTCACTGTGTAGCTCAGGCAAGCCTCGAACACAGCAATCCTCCTGCCTCTGCCTCCTGAGGGCTGGGATTACAGGTGTGAATCACCATGCCCAGCCCCTGGTATTGCTGTATGTGGTTACTGAGGATCGAGCCAGGGACCTTGTGCTTGCTAGGCAGGTACTGGAACCACTGAGCTAAATCTCTGGCCCTGCTTTTGGTCTTCTAATGACTATAGTTACCCTACTCTGAAAGTTTTCCTGTATTGAACACGGCCCTACTCTGAAAGTTTTCCTGTATTGAACTGGCTTGTGTGGGCAATATTTGCTAGTTTGAGTATTGATTCTGAGGTGATATGATATTTTTATTTAAAGTTAGAAACATTTAGTGCTCGCTTCGGCAGCACATATACTAAAGTTAGAAACATTTAGTGATAGAAAGGAAGTGTTTGTCTAAGGGAGACAGAAGAGGGACCAGAAAGTTGGTTGCCCTGATATGATTTTTTTTTTTTTGAGATAGGGTTTCGCTTTGTAGTTCAGGCTGGCACTGAGCTCACTATGTAGCCCAGGCAAGCTTCGAACTCAGCAATCCTCCTGTCTCTGCCTCCTGAGTGCTGGGATTACAAGCATGAGCCACCACACCCGGCACTGTGGTATGCGGTGTTGATTGTTGGTGGGCGTGAGTCTCCACGCCCAGCATTGTATGTGGTTTCTGGGAATTGAACTCAGGACCTTGCTCTTGCTAGGCAGGCGCCAGAACTACTGAGCTAACCCTCTGGCCCGCCCTGATATGATTTTAATGACTGGTAGTTCTACAAGTGATTTCTTTCTTTCTTTTTTTTTTCTGAAACAGTCTTACTGTGTTTCCCAGACTGGCCTCCTACTCCAGGGCTCAAGTGGTCCTCCAGCCTCAGTCTCTGTGTAACAGATGCCAGGCATGCACCATTGTGCCCACCTTAGATGTGATTGTGGTTTAAGAATGAGCTTGTTTGATTTACTCTTTTACTGAAATTGCACTTTTTTTTTTTTTTTTTTTTTTGAGACAGGGTCTCGCTTTGCAGTTCAGGCTGGCCCTGAGGTCACTATGTAGCCCAGGCAAGCCTCGAACTCAGCAATCCTCCTGCCTCTGCCTCCCAAGTGCTGGGATTACAGGCGTGAGCCACCACGCCCGGCACTCTTCGTTGAATTTTTAACCAGTACACAAAACCATACATCTTACTGAGATAACATGATGTTCCAGTGCATGTAATGTTGTGTAATGCTTAAATTGGGCTTTAAACACCTTATATTTCCCTATGTTAAAAACTTTCAAATCATTTAGTTTTTGGAGTGTACAGTATATCATTGGTATCTATAATCACTCCGTTTTACAGTAACTCACTGAACTACCTGGTCCTGTCTAACTGTACTTCAGGACCCACTCATCAGTCTTTCTTCTCTTTTCCACCTATTTTCTTTTCTTTCTTTCTTTCCTTCCTTTCTTTCTTCTTTCTCCTTTCTGGTGGTGTTATTAGGGATTGAACTCGGGCCCTTGTACCACCTATTTTCTGTCTACACGCTGACATGCAGAGGCAAGAAGGCCCTAGGTGCACAGTGAGGTTGGGACTCCAGTCGGGTGTGGGGAGGTTGCACAGGAAGAGTGAGCACCTACAGTAAAGGTGGTCCCTGCTTCCGTAGGGTCTGTAGGAGGGGCCTGGAGAGCTTCACAGGGGCAGTAACCCTGGAGATGAGTCATGAGGGGAGGAGTGAAGTGGTGGGATGCGCTTCATGAGGGCCAGTGGAAAGAAAAGCTTGCAGCTGCCAGGGAAGGTAGCACAGCTTGCAATGCCTGTACTCTGGAAGGCTGAGCAGCACAGTGATTTAAGCGGGGCCTTGTTTGGATTAAAAAAACAAAAACACAAAAACAGTAAAAAAAGCAACACCCTGGTTTCAACCCCCACTACCAATAAATAAGTTGGCTATGACTTTGTCTAATACTTTCTGGGTTTTGCAAGTAGGCAGAGTAAGGGACACTAAGAAGTAGATAAGATCTGTTCGTGGTGGACTGGTGTCCTGAGGAACTCGGACTTCAGTGATATTTGGAACTCTCAATGACTGAAGCAGTAGCATGGCTGGATTCTTCGGAAAAATCACTTTGACAGCAGCATGGAGGGGGGCTGTCTGACGGGTAAGAGGGAGCCAGTTGAGACTGTTGCAGTAGACTCAAAAAGATGATGAGTTCCAGAGGGAAATGGAAAGGAAGACGCAGAAATAAGAGATGTTATTTCAAAGAAATGGAGGCTTTAGCACTAAGTAGTTGCTTGGGAGTGGGGAATAAAGCGGAAGATGAGGCTGCTGTTGAAGTTCCGGGCTGTGATGGAGAGTACAGGAAGAGCCCGCTGGGTCGCTCAGGGTGTGTTGTGCTCCAGGGATGCATAGGTGTCAGTGAGCACAATGGCAGTAGTCTGTGCGGAGAGCAGATACAGGCTCTTTCATCTCAAGCACATGAGGACAGCGTGGATCGGAGGGACTCCCTGATGGGCTGCACTGACGCATGGAGAGGGAAGGAATGCGGCTAAGGAGGGGAGTAGGGAGTCCACGTTCTGAAATGCCTGTGTGACAGCAGAGAAGAAACACGAGAGCGGGGAGTCTAGTTGATGAAGTCAGAAAGCCTCAACTGAGTGAATCCAAAGAAGGTAGACAGAGGAAGATAATAAAAAATATGTAGAGCCCAGCCCTGGTTTGATCCCTAGTACAACACCCTTCTGCTCGCCAAAGAAAGAAAAAGAATGTGTTGAAATGAGAAAAAAGAGTGGTAAATCCTGCTGAAGTTGATTAACAAGAGCAGGCAGAACTGGGTATGGTGGAACACACCTGTATTGCCAGCACTCAGGGAGGCTGAGGCAGGAGGAACATAAGTTTGATGCCAGTCTGGGCAGTTTAGTGCAGTGAGACACTATTGCAAAGTAAAAAATGAAAAAAGGTAGAAATACAGCTGAATACAGAGACCGTGGGTTCAGTCCCTAGTTAGGAAGAAAAAGGCAGTGAACCAAGTGTGATGGGCCAAGTCTGTAATCCCCGCTGCCTGGGAGGTAAAGGAGGAAGGATCACGGTGTGAGGATCTCAGGAAGCACGTGAGGGCTGAAGAGGCAGCGCAGTGTGAGGCCCTTGGTTTAATCTTCAGTGCACGTTTGACATGTGCGCGCGCGCACACACACACACACACACACAGTGAGAAGCATTTGTATCGAAAAAAAGAATGAGAAAATAATATTTGAAGAAATCACAGTACTTTGTCTTAAAGCTTAAACAACAATGTAAAATGGATAATTTCCAAGAATAATGTCTTAATCAAAATTGACTCTGGAAATGGAAAACATAGTTTTATAGCCATTAAAAACATGAGTAATAGTGAAGATAATCTCACCAAAGGCTTGGCAGACCCAGGTAGTCTTCTGGCCAAGGTCCATCAAATTTTCACGTAATAGAAGTGCATATATTACTCATGTTGCTGAGGAGGAAGCTGGAATGATGAACTCAATTAACTTTTATATATCAAGCACATCCACTGTCATTTAGAATATCATAGGTGGCCCATTCATTCATTCATTCACTGAGACAAGGTCTCGCCTTGTAATTCAGGCTGGCCCTAAGCTCACTATGTAGCCCAAGCAAGGCTCGAACTCAGCAATCCTCCTGCCTCTGCCTCCAGAGTGCTGGGATGACAGGTCTGAGCCCCCACACCCGGCACTGTGGTGTGTGGTACTGAGTGCTGCTGAGCGTGAGTCACCATGCCCAGTATTATTTTATGTGGTTACTGGGAATCAAACCAGGGACCTTGTGCTTGCTAGGCAGACGCTGGAACCACTGAGCTAAATCTCTGGCCCGGTGGCCTGTAATTTTATCTTACATGAATAGATGTGAAAATTCAGAATAAGATTTAGCATTTTATGAGTCATGATCAGGGTAGGGATGTAGATCTGTGGAGGAGCATATGCTTAGCTGCTGTGAGGCCATGCTTCCAGCCCAGCACAAACATGTGAAAATTACCCACAGTATAAATGGGAATCAGCATGAAAATAATCCAGTGGTTTAAATGAACAGATTAAAGGAGAGGAACTAATTGCTGAGAAGCTGCAGATAAAGCATTCATTAAAATGTCTCAGCTGGCGAGGACTTTAGCCTGGTGGTAGAGCAGGGACTCAGCATGCAGAGGTCCTAATTTCAATCCCCAACTCTTCTCTCTGAAGACAAGTAATAATGAAAATCTCTTTGGAGACTTGGGTAAGAATATTTGTGTGACCTGTGACATACACCACATTTGACAGTGAACTGAAAAGTATTTCCTATAAAGTCAGGAATGAGAGTTGCATTCTTTCCACTTCTGTTCATTATTTCATTGAAGGTTGTGGTCAGCAATAGAAAAAAAAATGATGTAAGGGTTAGAAGGGAAGAAATATAGCTAATTGTAAGCATTATGATTGTCTATACAGAAAATCCAATCAAAGCCAGAAATTTTAAAATATTTCAGCAAAATGTCTGGAGTCAAAATCAATATGTAAAAATCTTTTATGTTTATATACAGTAAAATCAATAGGAAATATTCTTGTTAACTCATACAAGTCAGTGATAGCTGTGACAATTAGTATGTCTTTGAATTTATGTCAACAGGTGTATGAGACCTTTCTAGAGAAAGTTTTTGATAAGCTTGCAGGTTCAGGATGGAGCCAGTGTGGCACTTCTCTGTCAAAATGCCACACTCATGGCACCTGTGGGGGGATGCCACACTCCTTTCCATAATCCCTTGCACTCCCTGGGCGCAAAACCAAAATGGCCATTCCAGCCAGAGACACCTCCTTCTCTCCTTTGACCCTTGATGTCCCCACCCTGTCATGGAGAGACTCACCATTAGAGAACTGTACAGTGCCTTTCTGCTTCCTGTGACCCTCTGCCCGCACCCCAGAGGCCATATAAGATGCCCACAATCCTTTGTTCACTCTCGGCCACGCCACTCACCATTGCTAGAGCTGCTTTGGCTGGTTACTTTCTCTCAAACCTGCTGTAGGCCTCAGCAACCTTGTTCAATTTTCTCTCAGTTTTCAGTTCATTTTTAATGGTGCTGGGGTTGAGACCCTGGAATCGCATGGTGGGCATGTACTCTGCTGCTGAGCTGCAGTTGTAGTTCCTCTCAGGAGAGCTTTCAAAATGATTGAAAAAGAAAAATAGACCGGAGTAACTGTGGAGAAGTAGCACATTCAAAGTTTAGGAAACACAATGTTATATATAGGTAACAATTTCTCAAATTAGTGTCTGCTGCAATGGAACCTAAAATTCATAGGAGAGGTTGAAGGACCAAGAATAGCTAAGATGGGCCAGAGATTTAGCTCAGAGGTTCTGGTACCTGCCTAGCAAGTGCAAGGTCCCCCGATTCGATCTCCCTAGTGACCACATACAACAATTCCGGGCATGGTGATTCACACCACCAAAAATCAGTATCCTACACAGTGCCAGTTGTGGTAGCTCACGCCTGTCATCCTAGCACTCAGGAGGCAGAGGCAGCAGGATTGCTGTGTTCGAGGCTTGCCTGTGCTACATAGTGAGTTCAGCACCAGCCTGAACTACAAAGCAAGACCCTGTCTCAGAAAGAAAAAAAAAAAAAAAGACTAAACAAAAGAGTGCAAACTTAACACTTTGAAAATAGAAAGCATTGGTGAAGTGAATGAGAACCTAAATAAATGGAAAAGCATCCCAGGTTTGTAGTGTAGAAGCTAGCAGTAGAATGGCAGCAGTAAGAGCCCAGCCTGGTCTGTGCACGAGTGTGGTCCCTGTCACGGTCCCAGTGGTTCCTGAGACACTGCAGCCAGCACTGAGCGCAGCTGAGTTTGAAAGGGATGGCGGTGTGGTCAGAAAGGTTGCTGGGCTGGGTTAGGACATCCCAGGGGCTGTGAAACCCTGTGCTGACCTCCTCCAGCCATGGCTTCTGGGATGCCTGCATAGTTTTCTTTTAAGCAGGGAGGAGGAATAAACCAGTCTGTGCTGGAGGCCTGTTCTCTGCGCCGGGCACAGATACACAGGGGCGTGGGTAGGGGCCAGGACAGGAGCTTGGTAGCAGTGCAGTTTCTCAGTGTGGGGGATCGGGACATCCTTGCTTCATTTCTGCTCACATGACCTACTTAAGCATTTTCTTAAAGCGTGTGGAAGTAGCAGAACTCAAAGAAAATGTAGACGATTCAAACTGAAAGAATCTGTATCTTTCAGGATCCATCCATTTTGTGGTAATGCCAGTTAACATTTAGTGGTTTTCCTTCTAGTCTTGATCCTATTTGTGTACTTGTGTGTATGTATCTGTTTATCATGGTGGGGATGGAACCCAGCCCTGGGGACATGCTAAGCACCTGCTCATTTAACTACTGAGCTACACCTTCAGCCCTTTGAATTTATTGATCAGACACTGGTCCGATTCAACAGTGAGTAATCAGCCTAAGCCCCAGCGCCACACAGGGAAACAAAGCAAGAACACTAACTCCCTTTTGGCACGTCGCCCTGAGTTTTTTGTTCCATTTCCCGCAGGTGGAGCTGATCAGAATAATGCTCAGCATCAACCCCCTGGAGAACCTGAAGCTGTACATCAGCAGCCGGCCACCCTTGGTGGTCTTCATGATCAGCGTCAGCGCCATGGCCATCGCCTTCCTGACCCTGGGCTACTTCTTCAAGATCAAGGAGATTAAGTCACCGGAAATGGCAGAGGTGCGTGCCTTCCCACTCCTCTGCTCTGGCTGAACAGACGTTGTAGAGAGGGAAACACAGTTTGTTTCTGTACACCTTCCCTTTGTTGTGAGGTTTTTTTCTTCTGTTGTGGCTTCTGGGTCATGTTGAAAAAGACCAGTATTCTGAATTTTCCAACTTCATCTCCCTGTGACCTTTGTTAGGAAATATGAAGATATTATTTGGTTTAAATAATGTTACCATTTCCAGCAATGAAATAGATGCATTTTGGAGGGTATATTTATAAAATGATTTGTGGCAAGAAGCTAGAGGACTCAATTTTTTTATATTCATGCTAAGTTACTTGTTGCTGTTTTTGAAAAATGCACCTTTTTTCTTTTTCTTTCCTGGTACTGGGGATTGAACTCATAACCTTGCACTCGCAAGGCAGGCAGCGGTGCCACAGAGCCAAATTCCTGGTTCTACACTTTTTTTTGAGATAGCATCTCATTATGTATTCCAGGATTCAACGTGGCTTTGAGTTTTGTGGTCCTCCTTTCTCACCCTCCTGAGTGCTAGGGTCACTGGTATGCACCAACACACCTGGCAAAAACTTGGATATTTCAAATTCACATGTGTCATCAGGGAGGGATTTTTTTTGGCAGTACTGGAAATCAAGTTCAGGACCGTATGCTTGTCAGGCAGGTGTTTTATCACTTGTACTGATGGCTTTATATTTTTTTTAAAGCAGGGTTTTATTTCCAAATATAGTTCTCTCTTTTTAGAGATTTGTCTTTTGGTTTTTACATTTTGTGCAATTTAAATAAATTATTGGGGCATTTTAACTTTTAAGGTAGGTATGTTATCATTGAACACAATGCAGATAGTAAATGATATTTGTTTTACATCCTAGAAAACAGTAACAAATTTAATAATTCTTGTTTAAGTGAAATGAATGATAGTATACTTATACATTTATATATTAGAAACTATGGGGAATTAATGATGTGATGAATTGACTGGTTAAGTTTCTCAGAGGACAAGTTAGTTTTCATCTTAATGAATACCTTGAGTACTTCGAGTGCTTCCCTTACATTTTTCCTTCTCAGATTATTTGTTGGTGGGGGTGGGGATGAAGATTGAGATTGTGGGGCAACTCTGTTTTTCTTTGTGTGTGTGTGTGTGTGTGTGTGTGTGTGTGAAAGAGAGAGTGTGCGGAGACACATGTTCGCCTTGTATGGAGAGGGCAGAGAGTTCTCTGTCATGGCTTTCTCTTACACTCTGATCTTTTAGGGTACAGCCAATTTTGGCAGGAGGGACAGTCTTCACGTGTGAACTGTGTCTAACACAGTTAAAGTGACAAGTTTGAGATATCTCTGTGATGAAACCCTTGCAGAGGGTTTCTTATTAGAAAGCAGGCTAGCTGGCTGAATTCTCCCTCTTTTCTGACCTGACCTGAATTCTTAGCTGCATCTGTGCTAGGGGAGAAAATGGGGAGTCTGATTGCCCCAGAATTGACAGCATCCTGGCATTGCTTTCTTGGAGACCTTGAGTATGTCTTTTTTTTTTTTTTTTTTTTAGTACTGGGGATTAAACTTGGGGTTCTTATACTTCTAAGGTAAGTGCTGTACCACTTGAGCAGATCTTTGGCTTGAGTACATCTTGAGCATTCGACCAAGGCCACTGGCTAAAAAATACATGTAGCCTGGATAATTAGCCTTTAACAATAAAAATGGTACCTGGTGTTGGCTTTGGCTGGCTTTTTAACATGGGCTCCAGCTTTGTAGGGAAGCAAAACTAAGATGCTGCAGAACTTTGGTTGATTCTGTGGTTTTGCTCTCAGATGGTTAGCCTAGTAATTTCCCAATTTGTAGGGAGGCTGGTGTACGGGGAGTTTCAGGCTGTGCATCAGAGTTGTTGCTGATTCTGTCTTCAGCCGTGCAGTTGGAGAAGCCTGACTTGATCTGGGCCTCAATTCCTTCACATCTTCAGCATGAAGGGCTGGATGGGACCAACTAGAATGGTCTGCTGAGTTTGTGGGTGTCAGGGGAAACGGGATAGGGATGCCCAGTTGCTGTCCTACTAAGTGTCTCATGCAGTGATACTAACTGTGTAAAGATCACTTGACTGTTTGGGGATTGCTTCATTGGCATTTTGAAACAAACACTACTGTTAGAATAATTAAAAGTGCAACTTGTTTAATCTTTTGTTTGGCAACTTGGGAGAACTTGCAGGTACAGCAGCCTAGGTCAGGTTTGTTGTTAGTGGTTGATGAATTGATTGCAGCGCTGGGGTTTAAACACAGGGTCACTTGCTGAGCTCCATCCCTGGCCCTTTTATTTCTGTTTTTTATTTGGAGACATGGTCTTGCTAAGTTGCTAAGCAGGAAGTCTAACACATGGTTCTTCTGCCTCAGCCTCCCAAAGTGCTGGGATCACAGACATGTGCCTCCAGGTGTGTTGTCACTTGTACAGTAGGGTTTTTTGGTAAATTGAAAATGGACCTTGGCACGTCCTTTACTTAGTTACTCAGCTGTGTGTATTAGAAAACCTGGCTTATGATTTCATTACTGGCCCAGTGGTAGAGATTTGCCCAGCCTGTCTAAGGCTTGGATTGCATCCCCAGTGTAGAAAATCAACAACAGTAACAAAGTTAAAAACAACCTGTGGCCTTCTTCTTCTTTATTTTTTTTGACTTATTTAATTTATTGGCACATTATATATACACATCACAATTACACTCAACATTGAGAATTTGTGCCAGAAAATGATGTGATTTAATTGTTATTTTTCCCCTTCCCTTACCCACCCTACAACCCCCTGTCCCTATATGCACAAGCTTTCCTTTTCTTACCATCAATTTTTTTCTTTCTTCTCATTACTTACCTCTGAACTGATTTCCCTTTGAATATTTACTATTTCACAATATCTATCATGCATTCTAGAGCTCATTTACAACTTCAGTTTCTCATATCAGAGAAAAGATACAATGTTTATACATCTGTGACCTATTTGTTTCACTTATGAGCGTGTCTTTAAGGTACTTCCATTTGAGTATAAATGACTAAACCCCATCATTCTTTATGGCAGAGTAATACTCCATTTTATACAAAAACCACATCTTTATCCAGTCTAGAGATGATGGGCATTTGGGTTGTTTCCAAAATTTAGCTATCACGAACTGAGCTGCTGTAAACATGGGTGCACATACGTGGCTTTCTTTTTGGAATTACTCTCAAGTGATACCCAAAATCCATGACAAGGAGGCCCTCAAGCTGAGTAAGTATGGGAATTTCACTGCTGCTTTGTGTTCCAGCAGCAGTAAGCAAGGTGTATGGACCTGACCTTTTGAGGAATTACTTAAAGGCAACCTTGTCTTAAAAAATAATTGCAACTGCTAAAGGAACTTGAGTTAAAACCTTTCAGTATTTTACTACTTTTACTCCAGCTTTCTTTTCAGTTTGACCCTAAGGCTGGGAGACTCTTTTTAAGTATAATACAGTTTTTTTTTTAAACTAGTGCCTATTTTACAAAAACGCTGGGCTTCACTGTGGTATTTTCATGCATGCATGTAACATGTTTGGGTACTACTCATCCCCCATTGCGGTCTCTCAGGCTCCCTCCTCCTGTATCCCCTTCCTCTTGTCTAATGATAGACTTGCTGGATTTAAATATATTTTCCCTTCAATATTTGTTTAGTCTCACAGTGTGTTTATTACCTCATGCCAGTGTAGAGTTTATATTTTAGATTATGAACATGGAAGTGATAAGGAAAGTCACGTGGTCTGATCACTTTGAGAAAGTGGCTGTGCTGTGGTGTTAGACGACATGGCTGACTGAATCAATTTTCTGTGTAAGGCCGCCCTCCAGGTCCTGACTGGATTCCTGCAGGGGAGGCTTTGGGACTGTAACGTTTCTTTTCTTATTTTGCTTTCCTGAAGGATTGGAATACTTTTCTGCTACGATTTAATGACTTGGACTTGTGCGTATCAGAAAACGAAACATTAAAGCATCTCTCAAATGACAGCACAGCTTCAGAGAGCACCGTGACCAGTGGGCAGGCCAGAGCGTCCACCCAGTCCCCCCAGGCCCTGGAAGACTCAGGCCCGGTTAACATCTCAGTTGCAATCACTCTCACTCTGGACCCCCTGAAGCCCTTCGGAGGCTTCTCCCGCAACGTCACCCATCTGTACTCCACCATTTTGGGGCATCAGATTGGACTTTCAGGTGA
This sequence comes from Thryonomys swinderianus, assembly GCA_004025085.1. Classification (NCBI taxonomy): domain Eukaryota; kingdom Metazoa; phylum Chordata; class Mammalia; order Rodentia; family Thryonomyidae; genus Thryonomys; species Thryonomys swinderianus. The sequence continues at coordinate 16,634 of PVIC010010966.1, forward strand.
GCGAGGGTCAGTCCCTTTCATTTCGAATTCGGAGGCACCAACCAAGACAGCATCAGCCATCGAGCTGTTTGCCCTCTGCATGTTTGTGTCTGTGGTGAAGGCAAGAAGGAGCCACGTGGACGTCTTCACTTAGTAAAGTGCTCATTGTGCAGGATTCTCTCCCTACTCACTTGTAAGAGTGCGAAACTGATGGGGCTGGGGTGGAGCTCAGAGAAAAAGCATTTGCCTCCTGTGTGAGGTCCCAGCTTCCATCCCCAGCATCACCACAAAAGAAACTGGAAAGCTGCGCAGGTTTGAATTACACACATCCATTTATATTGGTTTTTTTTGGGGGGATGGGATGTTGTGATAATTTGAAAAAGCTTGGAGATGAGTTTATAGCTTGGAAACATTTTTAGAAAAATTAAGGATAAAGCCAGGTGTGGTGGCTCATGCCTGTAATCCCAGGATTTGGGAGGCAGAGACAGGATTGCTATGAGGTTGAGGCTTGCCTGGGCTACATAGTGAGCTTAGGGCCACCCTGAACTACAAAGTGAGATCTTGTATGAAAAAAAAAAATTAAGGATAAAGTATGTTGTGACTGCATAAAATGCATGTATATGATAGTTTATCTTTTAATTACTGCCTTAAAATATACAACTATATTTCAAAAAGTTAGGATTTATGAGAGCTTAACACACATAAATGGACTGTACATGGCACCATTCACAGAGCAGAGAGATGTAAGCAAAAGTAAGGGGTGGTGCAGGATTATAACTGAAACTGGCTCGGGTACATGCTGTCTTCTTGCAGTTGTTCATAGTCACCTGCTGCTGTTGCTGCTGAAAGCTCAAGTGTTGTGAGTATCGGACATGGGGAAAGTGATCATTGCCACACTGCAGTAAAAAAGAATCTCCTGATACTTTGGTTTTCCGCTGTGTGCAGTGCCTGTAACCAGCAGAATATTTTTTTTTTTTTTTTTCTTTTTGGAGACAGGGTCTCGCTTTGTAGTTTAGGCTGGCCCTGAGCTCACTATGGTGCCCAGGCAAGCCGCCGCGAACTCAGCAATCCTCCTGTCTCTGCCTCCCGAGTGCTGGGATGACAGGGGTGAGCCACCATGCCCGGCACTGTGGAATGTGGTATTGATTGCTGGTGGGCGTGAGTCTCCACATCCAGCATTATATGTGGTTACCGGGGATCGAACTCAGGTCCTTGCGCTTGCGAGGCAGGCGCTGGAACCACTGAGCTAACCCTCCGGTGCCCAGCAGAATATTTTATGGACTCTTTTATCTTAGTAAGGTTTCTAGTCAACTGCAGCTTAAATTTTGGGGGAGTCAGAAATTCTACCTGGATTTAAGGCTACCTTCTAATCCTAATGTTATTCAGGGGTCAGCTATATTTTTATTCAGGTTTATGCTCAGTTTTCAGTAGTTTCCTAGAAATACATATTACTGTAGTTGTGTTATCTGAAGGTCTGCTCCCCTTGCCCTGGTCTGTTTTGGAGAATGAAATCCAGGGTCTCGAGCACGGAGGGGGTATGTTCTACTGTGCTTATGTGTTTTTTTAATGCTCACCCATGGCTTCCCATTATGCTAGAAGTAAAAAAAGCCTAAGATCTCCCCTTGGAACTCTGATATTCTAAAAAAGACCAAAACAACATGACTTAACATTGCGTTCCTGGCATGAAGGCAACACTATTTAAGTGCTTATTTAGTGGGAAAAATAAACACAAAATATGGATCCCTGTCCTTTAGCTGGTGTCTAACCCATGACAGACTAAGGGATTCAGGAGGAAAAGGAAGCATGGAAGTTGGAAACATCAAGAAAAGCTTCTTATGGGAGCCCTGGGAGAGTTCCTTTTGTAAAGTTATTAAAATAATTTGTGGGCTGGAGATTCAGCTTAGTGGTTCCACCGCCTGCCTAGCAAGTGCAAGGTGCCTGGTTTGATCCCCGGTAACCATATACAATAATACTGGGTATAGTGACTCTCACCCACCAGCAATCAGTACCACATACCACAGTGCCATGCATGGTGGCTCATGCCTGTAAG